>WNWU01013629.1:5031962-5109011 GCA_012654045.1 Ptyas mucosa | reverse complement strand
AGTTAATTAAACATATCCTGGCTGTTTTTCAGGTTTATTTGTAAGCCAAATGGTTCTCCTGCTTCATCTAGCTCTTGTATGTTTCTTTGTACCTCTTCTGGGCCTTGTGAGATGAGAACAACAACATCATCTGCAAATCTTAAGTGATTTAAATAGGCATCATTGATTTTTATTCCATCTTTTGCTTAGTTCAGTTTGCAAAATAGGGGTAGGCTGAGAAATAGTTAAATTATTTGTGTTTATTTGCTTCTTTATCTAATTGGAACTTTATCTATCTAATATCTAAAGAAAGTAGGTTGTATAGATGTGGTATAAATATATGCTTCCTAACCATTGTGTAGAATCTTCTGAAATTCTAACTCGAAGCAAGAAATATATGCATTATAACTCTGTACCAAGCTTCCCCAACCCAGTGTCTTCTAGATTTTTGCTGCATAATCAGTGTAGCCTTATGGGAACTGAAATCCAACACATTTTGAGGCCAAGAAATTGGAGATGACAAAGATATACCGATGCTTAATTTATACATAGCAAGTTAAAATAATAGTTTAATTCCATCAAAAATTGATGGAATGCTCATTGCAGATTGGTAGATTTACTTTTTTTGAACATTATTATTCATTTATGTTTTATAAAACCCAAATATTTTCACACAAATAGCTATATGGTTTCAAATATTTTTAAATGACATACTGGTTTCTTTTTTAATTTATGAAGAATTTAATTTGTGAGAGACTACAGCTAGTTATTGCTCAATTCATTTAACCATCTCAGAATTCTTTTTTCCCTACCTCATTGGGAAGGACTCAATTATATTCTGATTTCTCCTAGCATTTTTGAATTGGATTTTCTGAGAAAAAGATAGTTTAAATGTGATTTTTCTGATAAATGTATCAATTAATGTGTTACATGAATACAATAGTTGATAGATGGTTGTAGTACACTAGTACACTATTACATTATAAAATACAGTGCCCTGGAGATTTAACTCTTACTATAAAAAAAATTAATGCAGTCTTCCCAAATGATTGAAGAACAGCTGTTAGTTTTTCATTCTGTAATTTTTCTCTGTAGTTGTTAAAACCTCATGTTATACATATGCAAACAATTATTAGGGAAACTCCAAGAGACAAATATTTCCTTTACACCATGGGATAGGTTTCTGTATCTCTTAGCCAGCTGTGCAACTTGTGCAAAATGCCTTTTGATTGACATTTCAAGATAAAATGAATGAAAAATCATATGAACCATTAAAAAGGCCAAGAAATCCAAAGATCTGAATTATAATGTAAAAATAGTATCTAGTATAAAGAAAATATTTTTGAATCAGATGGAGAATTGTTATTAAAATGTATGAATTTTGTTTTCTTACCTACAGAGAAATCGTTAAAAAATTATTTAAAGTTTGGATAAAATATGTAGTAAGCAGAAAGTTGAATTCAAATTAAGTTAGTGGTACCTTAGTCTCTATAGAATTTATTTATTTATTTAGCACATGGTATACGATGTAAGGAAGATCTACCCATCCTAGATGGCCTAGATTGCTAGTTCATTCTGTCTGGCACGTGCGCATCCATCCTTGATGCACTGTGGGAACTAGCTTTACACCAATTAACTGGTGCTTGGGTTGCTGGCTCTTCTGGGCTTCTCCATCAGTCATGCCTTGCCTTGTGTCATGATGCCTTTCATCCAGCATTGACTTCCACCCTCCAACACATGAACACAGCTAAGTTTTTCTCCCACTAAAGTGGCACCCATTTGTCTACTTGCAATATTGCATGCTTTCAAACTCCTGGGTGAGCAGGGATAAAGCAATGTGAGTTCAATCTGTCTCAGGGAACTTGGCTCAAACTGTTGGAGTGCACATCATTTCTGGCTGGCTATTCCAGTGTCACTAAGCCTCTGCACCACCATGTCCCCTCTCTATAGTCTGGCATTTGAATAAGGTGTTACTTTCTCTATCCCAACTCTGCTCCCCATCTTCAACATTTCTGCAGGAATAGCTGTAAATCAGCAAAATGTGCCATCAGTCAACAGAAGGAGCATTTTATACTAAGGTGTACATGCTTTATCCAAAAACATATAGATGAATATATAGATAAAATGTATCCTAATTACATATACTTGAAAAAAAGAAAAACAAACAGAACAATCTGTTGTAGGTGTCAAGAAGTTTATATTGCCATGTTATTGTCTTATTGAAAGTAATGAGACTTAAGATAAGTATGACTACTGTTTTGTGCTGATGTCTATAGAGACACAAAACAATTGTCCTAAATTATTAAGTTAGAATTAAACTACTATAGGACTACTATAGGACCTATATCAGTCCTGTACCGGCCTTATCTGGTGTGTTTATTGTAAGTCATTGGATTGATTGATTGATTATTTGATCCAAAGTTAGATTATTTGTTTTTTTATATAGCCTCTATCTTATGCAACTCACAAACAACAATATTTCTACATATGTTCCCACATATGCCCAAGGAACATTACATTACTGGATCCTAACCTCACAGTGTCCCAAAACTTATAAGAAAAACCAAGGCCTTAAAGCTTTTTAGAAACGGAGGGCAAGGCCTGATGGATCTCAAGGGGAATGGTGTTTCAAAAGCAGAATGGTTGCCAAGAGGACCTGCTTTCTCGCTTCCACTAAATGGTACATATTTAATATAAGGACCTAGAACACCTACACCCTATCAGATCTAGTGAAACAGATACTCTCGGGGAGAGACAATCTCTGTACCAATCAGAGTTTTAAAAGTAATAATCAGCTCCTTGAATCTCTCAGCCCTTCAAGATAGATCAGACTAATCTACATACTTAGATATAATTGTCACATGCAATTGGCATACCACATGCAAGTTTCTTGTTTTCACTCCTTTTTTTAACCCTTCATTTAAGAAACATTATCTTATTCATTTCTCAGAAGAACCAGAAAAAATTGATAATTCTTGGGAAAGTATTACTTTTAGTATAACTTTTAAGTATAACTTAAAAAGATATAGAGTCAATGATAATAAGCCTTCTCTACTACACTCAGAAACTGATTTTAACTTGAACTTACTTTGTGTTTAGCTATGTATGAATATCTAATTAGATGGTGTAAATTAAATTGGCATTATCCCCAGCAAGAATACATGCTGTTAACAGTTTCTCTGTGAGGGAGAAGGACAGTTTCTAAATGTGATATATAAATAAAATTACCAGCCAGATTGATTAGCAGTAAATTGTAGCACTGTGGCACAAAATGCATGTATGCATAAATCTGTGGTAGTAGTGATGGGTCTATAATGATTTAATCATCTATATGGGTTATTTTTGGACCATAAGAAAGGCTGAGCACCAAAGAATTGAGGCCTTTGAACTACATGCTGGAGAAGACTCCTGCAAGTTCCTTGGACTGCAAGGCAATCAAACTGGTCAGTCCTAGAGGAGATCAACCCTGATTGCTCTTTAGAAGGCCAGATTCTGAAGATGAAATTCAAATATTTTGGCCACCTAATGAGAAGGAAGGACTCACTGGAGAAGAGCCTAATGCTGGGGAAGATTGAGGGCAAAAGAAGAAAGGGACGACAGACAATGAGGTGGCTAGATAGAGTCATTGAAGCAGTAGGTGCGAACTTAAATGGACTCTAGAGGATGGTAGATGACATGAAGGCCTGGAGGAACGTTGTCTAAATGTTCTTTGATTTATGTAATTATGATTTAATCTGTAATAATGACTAGGCAATAGTCAGATAAATGGGATATATAAAATATTTAATTCCGCAGTGTGATCATCCTTGGAAGCTAATAGCAAGCCAATCATAATATTGATTTAATAACAAGGGATAACATCTCTAAAAAGGATGAGCTGCCAATTAATTAGGATATGTAAAACAGGTTTGTTAAATCCATCCATTAGGAGCTTGTGCACCTAGAAATGTTATTTGAACAAAAATTGTGAAAAATCATATCTAAATTTCTGCAATTTTTTTGATGATTTTGATTTTGTTAGATGACTAGGCATGGGTCTTGGTATTTAAGAGTTTGAGAATCCCTGGTTTTAAAAGCATAATTATTTAGTAATGTTGTCTAGGAAGATAATTTAGAAAAAAATCAGAATTAGGTTTCTTTTAATTAAGCAGTAGAGATGGAAGATGGATAATAATCAAAACGCTATTTGAGCAGTATGTTTTATATGGCAGGTTTTGTAAAGGAGAAGACAAAAGAAAACAGATGTTAATAAGTTTTTTTTAATGTTTACAAGAATTTCCATAAGAGTGTTTTTCTCTTTCCTTTACAGTTTTGCTGTAGCAGTTTGTGCTGGTTTTCAAAGTCCAGGTTTCTCAGATAATATAGGTAAGTCTTTTTTATATTTACATGTAAGGTTAAAGGTTGTGGGATTTGGGGGGAGATTGAAAATTTTCATGAGAACATTGAGGGATATTTTAAAATTTAAAGATGCCTTTATGGTATGCATTCTTACATCCAGATGTTAACGTTCTTAAAACTAGGTGCTAATGCCAGGAATGCAAATAACAAACATGCTTTATGTTGCTAGTGATAAAAGCTTTAAGTCAATCATTCTCAGCCTAGAGTCCTCCAGAGCTTCAAATTCCATAACCCTCCAATATATGTAACTAAAGGTCATACAAATTCTACATGAATAAATACAGAATAATGCAACAATAAAAGTACTAAATACATCAAACCATAATAAATAATTACCATAGTAGATTATAATTATAGCACCATGTAGCATTCATCAATAAGAAAATTCATTCCATAGTCAGCCATTTTGTCTATTTCCAGAGCAGTTTTTAAATACACAATGGAAAAATATATTTTAATAGTTTCCCATGTATTAAAAGGTAATGTATGCCTAACATTTGATGAATGCATATCACAGGAGGGAAACCTCTGCAGAGAATGTTAGCCTTCAAATCCCTTCTGACAAAGACCTGACAAACAATGGGAATCTTAGCAAGCACACTTTTTAGCACACTTGACTGGACTGACCCACATTCCAAACCACATAAGACTCTGAAGGTGATCCGAATATTGAATTGCATCTTTTAACCAACTGGCAATCAATGCAAAATATTGCAAAAGTATTGGATTGCCTAGTTAATATGAGGTTGAGGTTTTTAGGTGATCGTCAGGCAGAGTCCTCATTATTAGCTCTTCTTAATTTGAATTTGTTTTGATTAATTGGTTTTGTTTTGTTGTTCTTAGTTTTCTGTTTGTAAACTGTTCTGCCATCCACCCTAAATTAGTAAACAAATAAATAAGTATATATTTTGCAGTCCTTGTGCTGTAAGAAACAAGATAGTGAGACAAAACTTAAGCCCATGAAACATGTTTATGAATTAAGAGCCAGTATTTATTCAGTAGTAAATGGTTCATATTCCATTTTAAATAATCTTCCTTCATGTTTAGGTGATCTTGGGATCGCTGCTTTTTCTAGTACAGCTGGAAGTGGATGTAACATATATTACCCAGCAAAGGACTCACAAAGATTGGCAGGGCTTGGTGCATCTCTGCTAAGTGCTGATTGTGAATTTTTCAAGATGACCCAGCTATGTCTATAGTCTTACATTTTCATTTGGCTATGAGACAGGAGAAGGCTCCCATGGCTCTGAAATTGAAGCAGGGCTGTGTCCTTAGGCTAGCAAGAGAGCTGCGAGGAGAGTGACTAGTTTTTATTCAACACTGAGTATACCTCAGATGACAGTAAAGTTTTGAGCCAGAAGAGAAAACTATGGAATCTTTAAGGACAAGAACTCCCAGCAACTTAAAGATGTGTGAACTTCAACTCTAGCTTACCAGCTGCAAGTTGAAGCCCACATATCTTAAAAATGCTGAGATTTGGAAACACTGCTCTAAATTCTTCTCCTTAAGGATTTTCAAGCTTTTTCGGGTTGCAGAACCTTTTAATTACAATTTTAAAAAAATCCTCAAACCCCTGCTACAGAGGCAAGGCAATGATGATAGAAAATTGGCTGGGTTCAAGTGAACCTTTACTTTTTTTAGTCTTTCTTTTAATCCCATTAAGTTCTCATAGAACCCAGGGTTCCATGGAACAAAGGTTGAAAGATCTTGGTCTAGATCAGAGGTGTCACACTTGCGGTGCACTGTTATCGTCATGTGACATATCGTGACTTTTTCCCCCTTCACTAAACCAGAGGTGGGCGTGGCCAACTTATGATGCATCTGGCCCATGGGTCACGAGTTTGACACCCCTAGTCTAGTTTATAGAAGATTTAATGTAGGGCCACAGTTAGAAAGCACAAGAGAAGAGGTGGTTATGAGAGGAAGAGTAGTGACACTTTCTAAATTTGGCATTTCCTTAATTTCTCAGTCTGAGGAGAAGTGCTGGACGAAGGCAACTGCAACAATTATGTTATTTTCCCAGTTTGCCTGAACTACAGTCCTTTGACTGTAGAGCCTCTGTGGGATGAGGACAGCTGTTGCCACTTAACCCAGCATAGAATTTAGCCATTTAAATAATGTCTTGAAAGATGATAGAGACAATCACATCTATTTTGTGGGAACAAAGCTGGTATTAGTTCTGCTATGAAAGCATTGGGTCGGTCAAAAATGTTAAATTTAGAACCATTTTACTTGGGAGAGTACTGTAGAAATATTGTACATTTTTGTTCTGATGTGGTGAATTTCTGGTTAAAAGGCAGTGAAGAACAATAATCCTTGTTTTCTTCTTTACAATATCATAAGAAATACCTGGATATCCTACTTATAGAAAAAGGCAGTTGATTCACTGAATGTATAGAAGCTACAAAAACAGCAGCTTTCTCTTAAATCAGAGTAGAATGTGAAGGACAGTATTTGCCTTTTACAACATTTTGTTTCCTAATGTTCTTTAGTTCTGAAAGCTGAACTACAGTTAGATTCACTAAAAACCAAAGGAGCTGTTAAGAGGACTCTCTTCCTTGATTATCATCAGTCACAACATGTCTTCTCCTTCATGATAACTGCACAGAATTGGCCCACTTGCAAGGACTTTGTGGTTTATCTTAGAGTAAGTTTTGTTCTTTGCTGGTCAAGAAAATCATACTTTCAGGATAGTTATTCTGGAATTAGTTTGAATATGGATAAGTACACAATGACAGCTAAAATAAATTTAAAAATGTAATTGGTTTTGTAAATCTCATGTATTTTAATTGTATGGCTTTGGAATAATAATTTACATGAACTTTCTCCTTCAAATTTATAATAGTTGAAAAATAACCATACGTTATTGAAACACTCAACAAATGAGAGGGATAAAATAATGACATGAGTTGCATGTTAGCTATGTTAAAATATAAATTGAATCCCATTTAGCTTATTTGGAATGTATATATGGCATTAAGAAAAATTTTAATCTATATAGATCAAACAAATTAAGGATGTATTTTCTCCTTTATAAGTGTTCAACATTTTAGTGAAAATCAAAGAAATTGTTTTTGTGTTTTGATTTTTTTCTCAAAAGATTCATTGTTGATTGTTCAAATTACAATGCAGTATTTGAAGTACATGAAATATTGTCTTATCTCTATTGCCCATCACATTTTTTCAACCATGAGAATGAGTTGAAATATGAGAATACGCCACCAACTCATAGTTGGTAGTGATAAAATATAATCCAATCCTATTTAATATCAGTTTAGACTCTAGCATACATCCCCAGAACTTTCTGTGACAAGGCTGTCACATAACGAAATATCACAGCAAATTTCAGTGCAAAAATTGTTTCTCTAAAGTTAGTAGCTTGACAAATATGATACATTAGAACAGGGGTGTCAAATTAATGGCCTGCGGGCCAGATGCATCATGCAAGCCACGCCCACCCCAGCTCTGCAAAGGCAAAAAAGCTACAATATATCATAATACATCACGTGACATGATCGAGTTTGACACCCGTGCATTAGAACTATTAAATAGTAAATTCTTTCTATATGAATTATGAAATGTCAGATATTGAAATTTCTTTCATGTGCTAATATAAAATATTTAAATACAACTAAAAATTGACAAAATATGTGGAGTATATTCAATATCAGATTTTATGAGATAAACTATATTAGTATCAGTTCAGATCAAATGTATGCAAATACAGTAATAACACTCATATATATTGTCCAAATGTATAAATAATGTTTACAGATGTTCCAAGAACATCAGATATATTCAATTTCAGTAGCTGAATTCAATTCTGTTTCTGTGGTGTTGCTTATGTGGAGGATGATATTTCAATTAACTTTTCAGAAAGGCACAGAAATAAATATATTTGTTAGAGAAAATGTAGAATCAATTGGACCCTTTAGATTGGTGGAGCCTTCAGAGTTTTTTTGCTGAAGTACATTTTATGCTTATATATTTAACAGAATAGTTGAAAGTTTCGTTTTGTTCTAAAATGGGCCTGGTCTCAGTTCCCTATCTACTTGATCAATCCAGAACTATCTGGAAGACCATAGAGGAGTTTTCCTTCCTTCCTTCCTTCCTTCCTTCCTTCCTTCCTTCCTTCCTTCCTTCCTTTCTTCCTTCCTTCCTTCCTGGAGCTGAGGAGACATACAAGTTATTACGCACATTTTTTGCACAGAATCTCACAAGTTAGGTTACTCAGAAAGAATATGGTTGATCTGAAGCTATCTAATGAGGTTCATAATACAGTGTAGATTTGAATCTGGATTTCTCCTGTCTAATATTTTTACTACTGTATCATTTTTGAAATAAATTTAGCTAGCTATTTCTAATGTACATGGAGGCAAAATGTCATAGAAGCTTTAATAGAAATTAATAACTTGTTCTTTGTCTTTTTAAAATGTCTTAGCCTGTGACCCTATGCATATTTGTAATGAAAAGGGCATTCCATTGGAAGTAGTCGTCCTAACATCTAAATAATCATAAGACAGGAATATTAATTATTTTATTCTCGAAATAAAGATCAGATATTTCCTTTGTGTATTCATGAAGAATGATGATCAATATAGCTCAAAATTTAGATTCCTGTAATTTAATTCCTATAGGATGAAACTGAATTTAGAGATAAATTGTCTCCAATCAATATTAGCTTGAACTATAAACTGGATGAATCCACATTTTCTGACGTATTAGCTGTGAGCCCAATATTGAATTATTACCAAGAAAACAGAATGGAGAAACAGGTATGTGCCTTTGCATGCAAATTCTACCACATTATGAAGTTTATTCTATAAGATGGTCTATTTAGTAGTTTCAGCATTCCCTTAGTAACTTGAGCCAAATTAGTTCATTGTGGTGAGTTAATTGAACCACACTAACCTTAAATTTGTTACTCTCCTCCAACTGCATTTTCAAAGAGTTTTCATTCTTGTAGTCCTAGCTAACAATAACAAGATGTGAGAGCATTTGCCTTGCTTCAGAATGGAAAAAATATGCATATATACCCAGTATGCAGAACATAACCTGGCTTTACATATATAAGTAACTGAGTGTGGCTTGTTGTATTAAGATCAGGGTTTGGAAGGATCAAAATCTTTGGGGGAAGATATTTATAATGGCTATCAAAAGAAACAAAAAGTAAAAAAGGAAATAGCTGGAATTCCTGCGAAAGGGCCCTAACATGAGCAATGCATGTTTTGGACAATTTAGGCATACATTCTTGTGGATTGTGGAGAAGACAACGTGTGCATTCCTGACTTGAAACTTTCCGTTATGCCGTAAGTTGGAACAAGTAAACATATGTATTGTACTTAATGGAATAAAGGTGTTCATTAAAAATGTGTACAGGGAAAGTATACAATACAATAGTAGAATAGTTGGAAAGGGCATGCATGCAATTAGAAATCAATTTTAAATGTTGCATGTTGAGAGCTAACTTTTAGTCTTTAGTTTACTTTTTCCAATTTGTCAAATGTACAGCATCAAAGGTTTCTTGCAGTTATAAAATCCAAATCCCTTCTGTATATTTTTGCTTCTTGAAACGTTGTTTATTTAAGCAAAAGAGCAAACATTTTGCTTCATTAGGGCAAAGCTGTTTACACAGTATTTACTTTCACTCAGAACTTGTCACAGGAATGCTTACAGGAACATATTGACTGTAGTTTTAGCCTCATAGCATATATCTTGTTCTCACAATAATGGATTGGATTGTAACATTTTTTTTGTAGTGATAGGGATCAGATTGTAATTGGGGAAGAAAACTATCTCATGCTTACAATCAATTCAAGAAATGAAGGGGAAGGTGCCTATGAAGCCGAGCTACATATAACAATACCTCCAGAAGCAGATTACACCGGTGTTGAGCGGAACAACAAGGTAATGGCCAGCAGACATATCATTTTTTTGTCTCCACTGGAGGCTTTGTAGCCAAAATCCACACAAAATTATAACATTTGGTACTGGATAGGAGTGGGGTGGATATCTAGCAACTCTAGACTTAATGGACAGTGTATATAAATAACAAATAAACAAACTGAAGTGCATGAATTCATTCAGTGTATGGTAGAATTTAATTTTAATAATTAGTTTGATTCAGATTTTTGATTTGATTTGCATGATTGATTCCAATCATCAATCCACTCTGAAAATGCAGTTCAGTTGAATAAAAATATGTATCAGATCTTCTCATTAATTCAAATGCACCTGTTTTAGTGTATAAAATTATTTTGGAAGTTCAGTTCAAAGACTGGATTTGAAAAGATGATTCAAATGATTCACTTTGAAATTTGATTTTTGAACTGAACTGAAGGTTCACATATTCCTAAAATTCCTTTCAGATTTTCAAATAACGTATGTTATTTCAGTATAAATCCTTATCAGATGGTTGCAGTTATGGGAAGATGGGTTATGAAAATGTTTCAATAGCTTTGTTTAGAGCAAGTGTAGCGAGAAGCTGATTTGGAGGTTATACATTTTACTTAAAAAATATAAATAAATTCTTCTTTTGAAAACAAGATGAAGTCCTATTCATTAGGTGCACAAATGGTGCAAACTGGGCAAGAGTAATGCTTCATTTTATCTGATTACTACAAACAGTTGAAAGTTAATGCATCATGAACTTTATTTTGAATGATTTAAAGTATGATACTCCAAAAAGGAAAACATGATGTGCCCAGATAATTTCCTTTTTAAGAATGATTTTTTTGTTGTGTTGGAAATAACTTTCTGAAAATATTACTTAATTGAATCAAACTTTAATTAATATATTTAACAACAGATGGGATTTTTTAATATTTTAAATATTTATATATTTAACCATAAACAGGATTAGAATTACTATAATGCTATTAAATGGTTCGTGTTTAAAGTTAGAAAAAGTTTACCTTGTATTCGTAAACCCATTTCTTAAAATATCCTGATCTTATGTAATTGGCTGTATTATTTATTAATTATTTAATAATAAATGAATACTCATTTATAGATTACTCATTTATTACTCATTTAATAGATTTTTGATCTATATAGTAAGCTGGTAAACATGCTCTAACTTTCTGTAACTTCAGGTTGAGCTAAAAAAAATCTCGCCAATTGTTTAGTTTGATAGCTGACTGTAAGTGAGAGGTTGTATTTGCCTTCTGCAAAATGATCATCAGTTTTCAAGTACTTTTTGGTGATTTTATTGATTCTGTGAGAATTTGGCTTTCCAGAGTTCAGATACTCCTTGTTGAATTTTTAAAATCAGTTTTAGCTTTTGACTCAGGCAAAATAAATGCTTAACTGTGAGATGGCATGAGTCACTAAATAACAATCTAATAAGTAACTGCTGGGCATAAAATTTGATCTTGTAGGCCAATTATTGAATTTGAAATATTTAATTTTGTATAATATTATTAACACATAAGTAATCTTTTCTAAAGACAGGGCATTTTCTTTTGGGAAGTACAAATTTATAAATGATTAATCATCCTCATGAAAGCCTTTTTGTCAGATGTAAAGATTAAAACTGTTCATCCAATAATTTTTGTAAGTTATCACTTTTTCCAACGCTTTTCAGTGGTTTCCACTTGCAACAATTCCAGATAATTCATAAGGTTTTCATACTTTTCATACTGTAAAATAAGCCATCTGTTCCAGTGGTGGATTTCAAACTTTTTTACTGCCACTTCTGTGGGAGTTGCTTGGTTGGCATGGCATGGCTTGGTGGGCGTGGCAGGGGAAGGATACTGTAAAATCCCCATTCCGTCCCCACTCCTGGGGGAAGGATATTGCAAAATCTCCATTCCTACCACACTCTGGGGCCAACCAGAGGTAGTATTTGCTGGTTCTCCAAACTATTCAAAATTTCTGCTACCAGTTCTCCAGAACTGATCAGAACCTGCTGAAACCCATCTCTGATGTGTTCTGATTAAAAGAAAACAAAACAACTTTGCTTTCAAGGTATTGTAGGTTTTAGAACTGTTTCTAAATATGCCAATGTGATCAGTAGAATTGCCAGTCAATTTGGTTTGTAATCGTTTTACCCTTTTCACAGACAAAATCTTCTTTTCAAATACATATGAACTGTTAACGTGACATGAGTTCAAACTACAGTTTTTTTAATGGGAGCATAATATTTATATCATGTATTATCCGGTGGTTATTTTATAAGAATGCTGTAGATCCTTCTCAGTTTAGTCATGATTCCTTTAAAACAGCATCAGCATTGATATCATAAGTTTGTTCTGGAGTATCTAATTAAGAGTTAAAATTTTAGATCGTATCTCAGGTTATATAGAAGTGGAGTCTGCAGCATAGTATTTCAGGACAGATACACGGATACCATTTTTGGTATCTACCCCAAATCTGAAATAATTAGCTTACTCTCCTGGCTGTAACATTTGTAAATGATGGCAATGATAGTAAATACATCTGGAAGGTATCAGATTGCAAAAGATACTTTGCTTAGTAACATGCATAGTAGTCATTCCAAGCACATTATGATTTTTAAAGGCATTTTATATACATTTCTAAATGTTATTTCTCCAGGGAATTGTGTTAAAGAAAAAAAAGAGAAAATATATGTTTTTATTTCATTGAAAGATGTTTTATGTAATTTCGAATGTCTTACAACTTTTTATACTTCTCCTGCTGACCGTCACCTGCTTCATTATGTTCATTCAGATAGATGATATAAAGATAAAAAGAAGATCAAATACACAAAAAGCTAGCACTGTATTTACTAGGCAAGGAAAAGTCATCAACGTACCAAGTTATTTTGGATTGTTTTTTTCAGTATTTAAGCTAAGCATAAATCATGTGTGGCCCTGACTATTCGGTGATTGTCTAGATGTTATGATACAAGTCATTTACAATGAATTTAGCACTAGAGGTATACCTCAATATTGTAAATTCTTGTATATTAAATTTGAGTTGTTCTATTTATGTATAGGCATGGGGCATTTTTCCAACTTTAATTTCTTCAAACCATTTCCTGTATTAGGCTCAGATAAAAACAAATATACATTTTAAGCCTTTTTATCCTAATATAAATATTTTTATGTGTACTTTCTCTTATCACATATTTTTGCAAGCATTTTTCCTATAATATACATTATGTGTGTATATTAATGTATTTTAAGTTCATGTCTAGGTTCAGAAAATGTTACTAAAGCAAGTTTCCACTACTGTAAACAAAAGCTGAACAAATTTCTCATCCAGTCTTACATCTTCATATATGTATCATTTTAAAGATTACAGCAATTTTGCGTTTTAAATTTTATAGGATTTTTGTATTTAATTTTATGTTTTTTTAATGGCAGTATACTTATATTTCTATAATAAAACAGTTTTCCAAAATAAATATCTCTACAAAAATTTGAACTATGGCGATCAGGAAAAATGTATTGTATCCTGAATTCCAATTCTCCTATCAGAATATTAGGGCAAAATAGCTTTATTAATTTCACTTTCCAACCTAGTGTACTTGAGATATGGTGAAACGTAATTCCAGTGTTCTCTCTTCTTTTATACTTGCAGTAAAGAAACAAATAATATCATAGACTATATATATATATATATATATATATATATATATATATATATATATATTTTTCAGCACTGTTAACATTTGTGCAGATCTCTAGTTTGTTGTTTTTTGAATGGCAACTTTATCATTCATGAATGAATTTTTTAGACTTCTGTACAGGTGTTTAAAATCAGCAGTAATCTTGCTATCTGAAGGCCATTCATTTTTCCTACAGGATACATTCTGGATTGACCTTTCACCTCCATGTTGGTGTTCTTTGGTTACAGGCACTACGTGTGCTGAGCTGTGATTATAAGATGGAAAATGAAACTAGAACAGTGATTTGTGATCTTGGAAATCCCATGGCAGCTGGAACAAATGTAAGATAACATCAAAATATTATTAATTATAGTAACTTAAATTGTTTAGAGAATTAATGGAAAACCATCAACAACACTAAGGGAATTTATGTTAATGAATGATAGCTTTTAAAAAATGTGCAGGGTGTGAAGTTGTAGTTGAACATTTTACTGTGTATATAAAGAGATAATACTGGCCTTATTTGTGACTCCAGACATATTCTAGTGATTGATGATTAATTATTTGCATCAAGTTGTTGTCACGTCTTAGTGATCACATACAATTAATTAAATTTGAGGGCTTAAGCATGTACGTTCCATAGATTTTATTGAAACTTAGGCTGCCATCTGATGAATAGTCGCCTGGACCACAATTCAATAGATGTGGTTTCTCCAGATTTAGTTTTATATTGTCAGCCTCTAGCTCTGTCATATACATGAAAATATCACTGAGCATATTCCTGCAAGGGCACAAACTAGTTTGTACTGTTACCAATTTTTCAAAGTACTTGTAGTTATATCAGTTAAATCCAAGTGAGTAGAATCATATAAAAAAGCACAAATGCCATGATAATTTCACAATTTACTGATTTCATTTGTTTTGTATTTTTATTATAAGGGTACATCACAGTTGGATCTGATTATGGTTTTGTTTACCGCAGTCTCATAACCATTTGCCATGTAGCCTAAAACGTTTGATTATACACAACTTTCAGGGTTTCCAGATGTTACTCCTTAAATAATTCATTATTGAATATGAATATATATATATATATATATATATATATATATATATATATATATATATCTTGTGTGTGTGTGTGTGTGTGTGTGTGTGTGTGCCATCATTAAGCAAAGACCATATAGATCATTAAGTGAGAAT
This sequence comes from Ptyas mucosa, assembly GCA_012654045.1. NCBI lineage: Eukaryota > Metazoa > Chordata > Lepidosauria > Squamata > Colubridae > Ptyas > Ptyas mucosa. The sequence goes on along the minus strand of WNWU01013629.1, from coordinate 5,093,857 downwards.
CTCACTTGACCATGACTTCCTACTTTCCACCTACTTTTCCCCATTGACTTTATTTGTGGGAAGTGGCAGAGAAATATAGAAATGAGAATGTTGTGACCTTGTGGATGCTGCACCAGCTGGAACTCTGGGGACTGGTCATAACTACCACTCATTTAGTCCTTCCCTAACTTTGATCAGTCACTGAAGGAATGGACATACTAGTTAAAGAATTTGTGAAGTTACATTGCACAAAAACATTCTTAGACCGACCTTCCTTCCTTCCTTCCTTCCTTCCTTCCTTCCTTCCTTCCTTCCTTCCTTTCTTCTTTCCTTAAAACTTTTCTACTGTTTTAAACAGATGAAATCCATTGACCTCTGTGAAGTTTTATTGTTGGCATATGTGAACTCATTTGCCCATTATTGCTAGCAGTGTCAAGGACTAAAAACCTTCATTAAAACCCATTGCCACCCAGAGGCACCATCTGCTCCTCATTAACACATACATCAATTTTATGTTTAAATAAAGCATTACAATAAGGCTAATGTAAAGAGGCTTTCATAGATCACTAGAACTGTGGTTCATATCTGTTCCAGTACAACTCAGGGAACTCAAAAAAATTTACATTCGGCTGCCAGAAGTAAATACTATAAATATTCTATTAAGTCTGCAAGAATTGGGCAACGCAGATTTTTTTAATGCTGTATTTATCTAGTCAAATTAATTTTTCGTAAGCTATCAGATAGCCAAACCCTCTGGGCAGCTAACAATAAAATCTAAAAAATTACAATATTCATTTCATTTAGGATTTAGGATACCCAGGTTTTTCAGGACTCTTATAGACCACCAATTTGTCATTGAAAGTTTTTGAGGAACACAACCAGGAAATTGGTGCCTATAGATTCCCTGGTACTTTATCTATTTTAGGTATGCATAGGATCCGAATGAATGAACGAATGAATGCTTACATTTTATTAATAGCTAGCAATGTCACAAAACCATCAAAGTTCACAAAATTTTGATGTTCCTACCTGAACATCCTACCTGAAGTAGGAACAAGTTTGGGAGTAATAATCTCAAAATCCCATCAGCTTTCAAGCCAACATGACCATAATCTTGTACATTTCAGTAATCATTACAAACACACATATATTTCTGGTTGTATACATTGGTTCTTAAGGTCAATACCCTAATAAAAAGAGAATAGACAGACAAGATATGAATTATTTTACTGCTTTGGGAAGGACAGACGTTTCTTTAAAATGAATAAATATTGTATGTAAGACAGAATGGGTAGTACTGTACATATATCTGTAGAATTAATTGCCACCTTTTTATAAATTGTTTGCTGAAGTGCCTGCTGAAAAGGAACTAACAAGACTTCACTCAAGGCAACTTCTTAAACATATAATATTAATTTATAAACATAGTTTAGTCACATGTTCAAAGTTTTAACATATAATTTCACTTTGTAGTTTTCTGCAGGCATCAAATTTACTGTTCAGCATTTTGAAAATCCTGAACTGAGCATTGAATTCAAGCTCCAAGTGCGAAGGTAAGAATACACATGTAATGAAAGAAATTTATTTATTTATTATTTCTTTGACCAGCATTACAAATACATTGCTAGAGCAAACATTACCAAGAAATTATGATAAAACAATAGAACAACATATCTAAGTCAAAGTTTTGCACAGTTGTCTGGTTTAATAATATATTTGGTCCTTAAGAATAATTAACATTATCTTTGTTTATATAACTCCCAAATTTTGAAATAATTGGGGAGAACAAAGTACATTTCTGGATACCCTATACCAGTGATGGCGAACCTTTTTGGCATTGTGTGCCAAAAGTCTAAGCGCACGTGTGCTGTCGCTCTCCCGCGTGCCGGAACCCATAATGCAATGCGCGCCCCCATTTACGCATGTGTGCATGACAATTCCCATGCTCCCTCTACACATGCACCCACACTGTGCATGCATGCCCCCCCAATGCGCCCCCCCACTTTTTCCAAGTGGGCCGGCATACCTCTTACCAGAGGACAACTAGATACCGGGCCGTTCCCTGGTGAGACAGCTGTTCCCCGCCTGGTGCATGGCGCTGCCAAGATGGCTTGGCTAATGATCAGGCAACTCCAAAGTTTCCTGCTAAACATGTTCGTTCTTCTTTCCCTGTTTAAAAGAGCCGCGCTTGTAGGGGGGAGAGATCTGGCTAAAGAGCTGTGCTTTAGCTGTGCTAAAGAGCTGCCTCCTGCCTTCCACAATCTCCAAAGTTCCTCCCCCCATGGAATCCTAGTGTTTTCCTGCCTTCCACGATCTCCAAAGTTCCTCCCACCATGGAATCCCAGCGTTTTCTTGCCTTCCACGATCTCCAAAGTTCCTTTCCCCATGGAATCCTAGCGTTTTCCTGCCTTCCAGGATCTCCAAAGTTCCTCCCCTGATTGAGTGCCTCCTGCCTTCCGTGCCTCCTCAGACTTTTGCAGTTTCTCCCCCCATCGCGTGCTAGCTTTCTCCTGCTTTCCTGCCATGGAGAGGCAGAACCTGCAGAGATCAGCCCTGCTTCTGTTCATCCCTGCTTCTGTTCATCCGCGGCAGAGACCAGAAGACCAGCTGGCCGATTGGAGGTGCGCGCATGTGTGGTGGACCTGGGGTGGGCTGGCGTGCCGGCAGAAAGGGCTCTGCGTGCCACCTGTGGCATGCGTGCCATAGGTTCGCCATCACGGCCCTATACTGAACACCAAAAGAAAACATAGGTAAAACTTTCTACCTCCCTTGAACCACAAGGGCAAAGTCTATGATGATAATGACTCTCCTTAAATCTACCCATCAATAATGCCAAAGGAAGAAGATTAAAATATGTATATATGTATATTTAACTAATCCACCTCGTTATACCTCTATCCTGGAAACCCTAGTTGTCTGAAGGTATCTCCCTCTACCTCAACAATATGGTAAATAAAAAATGAGTTATGGATGTTCAGTCCAAGACATTTAAAGGGAATGAGGGAAACTTTTCTTAATCTATACCAGTGTGTCTTAAAATGTGGCCTGGAAAGGTACCACAAGATACTTTCAGGTATCCAAAATAATAATAATAATCACAATTATTTGCAAGATATTAAATATATATTAAATTAAATTAATTAATTTAATTAAATATATATATATATTTGCAAATATTTAAAACAAAATCACTCTTCTCATTGTTTTTTTAATTTATTAAAAATATAGTTTTTCATGAAATGAAATTATAGTATATTAATATCTAATAGATGTAAGATTGTTATTTTATATGATTTAGTACATGAATATTCTACCAATGTATCAGTTTTAATTTTTAATACAGAACATAGCAGTATATATAATTCATGCAAGCATAAAGTCTTTTGGGATTGTCTATAATTTTTCAAAGTGGAGAGGGATTCTACAAGCATAAGGTTTAAGAAATGCTGTATTATACTGTACTGTACATTAATATACTAATTTGTCTATTTTATTTTGACCAAGGACATATTTAGAAATATGAATAGATACCAATCCAGAAACTGCCTGGTGGAAAAAGCATAGTATTCCTTGATCATGTAGATTTAAGTTAAAATGTTTCAGATCCACATATTTAAAACATAATTAAACTTTACCCTAATTTATTTTAGTTCCAACAAAGTTAATGCCAACAGCAATTTGGTTGAACTTAAGATTGACATCAGTGCAATAGCTCATGTACAGATCAGAGGGTAAGTACATTTATTCTGAGTCAAATATAAAATAGTCATAATTATTTAATTTAGTGTAATTGTGTATTACAGTACTTAGACATTTGTAATTATTGACTCCCAAATATGATAAGTCTTAAAATATACTTATTTTCACAAGGTCTGTTGGTTACCTAACCTACCAAAACAATTCTTACATATCTGTTGTTGCTGTATGCATGGCCAGATTGTATATTTGCCAACTGGTACATTGGCCTAACTGTAAGCTGGCAGCCATATGAGGGTGATGTAAAAAGATGAATCCATGCCAACAGGTCTTTTAAGTGGTCACATAATATGATAAAACTATATCAATTTGACAGTTAATTAAGTCTGTGTGTGTGAGTGTGTGTGTCTGTGTCTGTGTCTGTGTCTGTGTCTGTGTGTGTGTGAAGCTATGATATCCTATGCCATTCTATTCATTCTTATTCATAAATCAGTCTTTTGTCACAATAAATTAGATTTAGGCTACACAAGAAGTTCTGTTCATGTATCAGGATTGCCTTTGGGCATGATATTCACAGTGTTTTTAAAAAAAATTCAAGTGCATAAGACAGCAAACTCATCCTTAAGAACATATGGCCAAGGTTCCACTTGGGACACAAAAATATTCTTAATTGTATTATAAAATAATTTTAATATGTGACTATTCTGACATGTAAATTAAATATTTAAAGCTAATCATCTGATCCTTAGAAGAATGCTGCTGATGGAATAAAAAAATGATACATATCCTTAATATTCTATAGGTGAACACAGTTGACAATAGTTGTGTATTTCCTAAAAGAATATCCTGCAGTACAGATTATGCTCATATCATGTATAATAAAGGCATTTTTTAATTTCCTAAGGAATATTGAAGGGAAGTTTTCAGGCGTATTTATACATATCTAGTTAAGTAAACATCCCTTCCTGAAACATTTTGGTTTTGTTGTTGTTGTTTTTATCTATTACAAAATAATTTCTTTAAAATATCAAGAACTATTAATTGGCATTTATTTAAGTGACTATTATTTTTTAGTAATCTAGTAATTAGTATTGGCATTAAAGGTTAAACTATACACAAGATGTTCTGTTTAGTTCTATATGAATGCATATGTATATGATGTTGAAATGGTAGCCTTTTGGGGAACTGTAACTAGAGTTAGAAGTGTCCACAAGGAGGTAAAAAATTCAAAATGATAATTATAACTATGCAATTGAAGCCCTGTCCATTTTTTGTATGTTCTGCATTAATCCATATAAAAAATTATTGAGACTTCAATCGTACAGTTGTGCTACCATCTTGCAGACATGCTTAACTAATAGTTATAGTTGCTATCTGTCCCCTAAAGCCTGTAGAGCTGCATCGTGAATATCTCTGTTAATACTGTAGCACGCTTAAAGATTTGCAACATTTTTTCTAAAAAAACTACCTGATCTTTATCTTTAAGGAAGTACTGATGAATGATTTATATAATGAATCAATAGGGGATCAGCTATCATTTACTATTCTGCGTTCATTTCTTCTTTTGTTAAAGAAACAAATGATCTCATGTAATTTTATTTATGAACTATTTCAGAGTCTCTCACCCTCCACAAATTGTGTTGCCAATTCATAACTGGAAACCAAAAGATGAACCTACCAAAGAAGATGAGATTGGACCTTTAGTGGAACATATATATGAGGTTAAAAACAAACAAATAAATATAAAAACAGATTCCTAATAAGAAACTGCATATTTTATTCATAATACACAAAATGAAATTTATTGACAATTGAGAAAGTATTTTTGCCATGCTTAATTTACTTCCTCTGTTCTGCTGATCCTGTTCTTGACAGCATGGCCAATTGTGAAGTTTATTGTGAATTCCAAAAACTTTTGGAAGGCCACAGAATCTCCACTATAGTCTACCAGAAATCTCTGGACATGCTGATTGCTGAATCTTGCTTTAGGCAGCACTGGCTGCCTGAGCCAATTAGGAATTCTATTTATTCTTCAATATCTAGAAATATTGAATATCAGAATTCACAGCTGAGTTCAGCTTTATGTCTCTTTGGTTTCCCAACTGAATGTGGTCATGTTTGGGGAAGAAGCATAGTGAGTAATGAAGAAGACCCATCCATGACTATATTCAGTTGGCATGCATGAATGTAGCAAGAGCTTTACTGGATCTGTGATACCATGGCTGATTTATGGCTAAGAGTATCTCTTTTTTTAAATTGCAGAGCTATACTATCTTTGATCATATATCCTTAATTAGAGAAAGATAGTAAATCTCAACCGCCATGCCTTCAATATAATTAAGATTCTAGGACATGAAGAAAAGTGATTTTCCTAACATTTAATTCATGTCTTTATCCGAGAAACTAGGCATATTAGATAAATCAAACAATCTACATGAATCAAACTAAATTACAATAAAGTACAAATTAAAAACCAATTAGAAACCACATCATGAAATGAATGTGGACTTTTAATAAATGTTAATATATATTATTATCATTCAATTTCAAAGGGTTACTCAAATGAACACTATGGAGGGACTGAAATATAATGAATACATAATCTCCTTGGAATTTGATGGATAACTAAATTTGAGAGTGAAACAGGATGTTTCACATATGGTTTTATTTACAAATCAGTAGGCAGGACAGGATGGGCAATCTCCGAGGGAACTATGGATAACAAAATATAAACAAAATTATAAATTGAAATCTTACAAGGCAAGCACTGTTTATGTCGGATATTGGGCTTACCGAATGTTATTGATAATTGGAGTTAAGTTTCATATGCTATCACTAGCTTAGCACATTCGTGTATTAAAAGCATACCTATCATATTTTTAGGTTGTGTTCCTAAAGCCTCTTGTTATAGTACTATAATATGTCAGTACTATTTTGAGTAAACTGAAAACATTATAGCTTTAATGATAAGATATGAAGTGAGGAAAAAAAAGCTGCAGAGTTGAGAACATTTGGAAAATAATGATTAAGCTGACATATTAAAATACTTATTTTACTGTTGACTAGAATGATAACATTCCTGCTTTAGCAACATAACTTTGAAGAGACAATTTTAGTTGTAATGTTTGGAAGTGGTATTGTGCTGCCAATTATCCCTTGCAACTAATTATCAGAATTCTGAGAATATCTGTGAATTATTACTACAAACTAGTAATAATTGACTACAATTATTGTAGTCATTACTTATAAACTGCTCATTCAGAGACCATTCACAGTTATAACAGCACTGAAAAAGGAAATTGATGATCAGTATTCAAATTTGCAATGTTTGCATCTTTCATACAGTCAACATTTGTTTTTTAGAGAATTTATATGGCTACCCACTCATTTTCAGTGACTCTAAGCAGCTTACAAAAAAACCCCACCCATTATAAAAAGAGTAAAAACAATACCGCCTGGAGACAAAACAAGCAATAAAACAAGCTATTTGATGGGCTCCATCCCATTCTGGTTTCCCCAGGCCTATTGGCAAAACCAGATCTTCAACTCCTTGCAAAAGACTATCTAATGTCCACAAGGATGATGTTCCAGAAGGAGGGATCTACCACAGAGAAGGCTGTTCTCCTGGGTTCCCCCAGATGTATGTATCTCCTTAGGAGAAGGGACCTGCAACATTTGCTGCCTTCCCAATCTGGGGAGGACGGATCTAATAGGGAAGAGACAATCCTTTGGTTAACCTTGTCCCAAGCTATATAGGCCTTTAAAGGTAACAACCAGCACTGATTTGCACAGCAAACTGGAAGCCAATGCAGCTCCCCCAGGAGAGGTGATATACTGTACGTGCACATCTGGGTCTGTACAAAACCACACGACTTTGCATTTTGAACCAGCATCTGGATGTTTTTCAAGGGCAGTCCCATGTAGATCTAATTAGGTCTTCAGTTTGCACCATGATGGGGAATTTTTCATAGGTTTGGCTCAAGAGATTGATAGGATTGCAATAGTGAGGTAGGGATAATGTTTAAAAAATGCATAATGATGTGAATTTAAAAATTGCTAAATATTTTTATTATTATTATTATGTGTTCAAATAGTTGCACAACATTGGACCAAGTGCCATCAATGATACAGTCCTGTATGTGGAATGGCCAGTATTGAGCAAAACAGAATTTCTTCTTTACATCCTTCACATTCAGACGCATGGACCTCTGAAGTGTCAAACAAGTTCTGCAATTAACAGTTTGGAAGTAAAGGTAAGAGAGTCTTAGTTTTTCTGTTCACTGACAGTTTGCTTTTTTAGACTTTTAGAAATTTGATGATGCTAGTAAGTTAATTCTATATAAGTATTTAAAGGTCATTTAAAGATCATTTCTCTTTTCTGTAGTTTACTGTCCCAGAAGACACTCCAGAGCTTGCTGCTTTTTTACGCAATTCCTCCATCTCTCACTCTGTTGGACGGAGGGAAGCCAAATTGGTGGAGTATCAAAAAAACTCTGCAAAAATTCTGGTGAGATAATTATATATTTTTGTGCTATATATTCAAGGACCCTCATTTTACATGATCATGGAAGAACTTTTTATAGCTTGTCTTTGTAGAAAAGAAATATCGACAACACCCCCATTTTCCTTAAATATTAGTTTATTGTGTTCAGGCATGTAATCATTTAGGGAACCATTTATAGTTAACTAGTAGACAACAAGATGTGGAAAATCTCAGATCAATCTACAAATATGAAAGTAGCTGTATCAAGACTGGACACAATAAGACCGTGATGGGAACCTATGGCACGTGTGCCGGAAGTGGCATGCAGAGCCATTTTTCCGGGCATGCAAGCTGTTGCCCAGCTCACTTGCAGCTGTGCATGTGCATCCGCAACAGCTGGTGTTTGGTCCTCTGGTGCACATGTGCACAATTCAGGGGACCGAGCTGGTCTTCTGAGCTTTCCTACATGCAAGAGTACTGGTGTGCAGTGTGCGCATGCCCAGATGGTGTTTGCATGTGCGTATTGCACACACAAAAACCATGCGCACGTGCAGATTGTGAAATTCTGCATGCAGCACACGGTGGGGGATGTGCGCAAAAGCTGTGCATGCGCAGATGGTGTGGTTGTGCATGCAGCGCATGGTGGGAAAGTGTGCAAAAGCTGTGCACATCTGCAGATTGTGTGGTTGCACATACAGCACATGGGGGAAGAGCCGCGTATTAGCATGGATGGCACGCATGTGCATAAAGCGCGCAAAGCATTTACCTGTTCGGCACTTGGTGTGTAAAAGGTTCGCCACCACTGCAGTAAGAGATCTTTTATTCATTTGCATATGCAGTTTTACTTTTGAGTCCTAATGATGTCTAAAAATACTTTTTGTTGTATACATGAAAATATCTTATCCGTGAAAGCAGGTGGTTTTCTCTGTTCTTTCTATATGTAACATTCTCCATCCTGTTAGAGAAATAAAGACATAATAGCTGGGGAAAAGAGACAAACATATAATCTGTGATTTATTTTTTATTCTATTGATTCTCTTCTATTTTAATTCAAATATATATTCGGATCTATATATATATTTCATGCATGTTTAAACACTGGCATTATTTAGGGTTTTTTTAAAAAAAGACCTGCAAATTTAATTACCAATTAATAGGTAACTCTCATTCTTCATTTCTTTTCCTGATTATCAAGACTAAGCAAATATAAATTCTAAATTCTGGGAAGGCTATCTATGAAACAATTATTACTCAGTCATAGAGAGTCTGTTCATGCACAATGCTCCAAAATGTTGTTAATTTTTTGGTAATAACTAACCTGTAAACTACCAAAACAAATTGAATAAATGGCTGTCTCAATTGTTAAACTCTGTGTATAAATAAGTTGGGGAAGAAGAACCTGCAATGTTATAGTAAAAATAACAATGCAGGTTTTCCAGTAGTTTGATTCAAGTGGATTGGATTTAGACAGGTAACATTTCATAATCTAGATTTTTCTCAACTTCTATTTTAAATACAAGCTGAAGGGGAAAACAGGTTATAATTTATCTTCTGTATTACTATTTACATATCTTACCACCAAGAGACCATCCCCCATGTACATTTATAGTGTGGTACTACCACATTATCTTGCACGAGGAATGTTCCACTTGCATTTACAGCAAATGAATATTACATCAAATCCCACCACTCCATGGTTAGAATTTCTGAGAGCTTCTTGTTTTGAGTGATACATCTTGCTTTAGCATAGTAAAAATGCTTGGCTCATTTACTTCCTTTTCTTAAATTTCTGAATAGGATGTCAAACTATTTTTCAAACTTCCTCTTTCAAAAATAAGTGGCTCACTCTTTGGAAAGGGCATCCTATTCAAAAATGGGGGAAAGTCCAAACTATTCTGTGAGTCTAGAAAAGTCCAGGTAATCCTCAACTTAAAACCATTTGTTTAGCAACTGTTCAAAGATATAATGGCACTTTAAAAAGTTTCTTATGATCAGTTCTCACACTTACAACTATGGCAGTATCCTCATGGTCACAAGAACAAAATTTGAGTGCTGGACAAGTGGATGTATCTAAAATGGTTATGGTATGGTTATAGGTCATGTGATCACCATTTGGAACGTTTGAACAAGTTAATGGTGGAAGCCAGATTCATTTAATAATACAATTCGTTCAACAACTGCAGTGATTTACTTAACAATTGTGGGGGGAAAGTTTATAAAATGGGATCTGACTCACTTAACAATGGAAAAATTGAGTTCAACTGTGATCATAAGTCGAAAAATACCTGTAGAATGAGGAGGGGTTTTTTTGAGTCCTGGCCTGTAATTCTGTTCAATTGCTACAAAATCACAGCAAAATAGTCTTCGAATCTAACTTATATGCATCTGTTTTTTGTTTTATTTTTTAAGTATCTGACTTAGCCTTTAATTATGAAGCTCTTTTTTGATCTAGTACAACTGTGAATAGAAAGACATGTCTTCATTGCTCCTACATTACAGAGAATAAACACTTTGGCTAGATTAAAGAGTGATTAAATAAGAAAAGGTAAACAAATACTTCCTCTAAAATATTGCCTTTCAGTAAGTTCTGTATAATCAGTTTCCTGTTAAGGAAGTGGATGGGAGTTTAACAAAAAAGAAAACACAATCATTCATTCAATTTTAATGAAGAAACATTTGCTGTGATATTTGGGGTACAAATTTAACTTTGCATTTACATAATGTAACAACATATAACATTATTTTTCTAAGAGCACATTTGATTTTACAGAAATCCAGCTTATATAGTTCTGTACTGGGAGACTTGGGGATTTGAACACAGAAGACTTATAAATTAATATTTATCATGTTGTGCAATTGGCATCCACTCATATATACACATATGTAGAGATTGTTCCTTTTTTACCTTTGATATAACATCATTCAACTAATGATCACTTGTTCTAATTAACACAATGATTACTTACACTACTGATGATTTCTTCTGAAATGTTAGGAGCATACTTAGCAAATGCCAATGCTTTCTAAACTATATCTCACAAAATGCTTGTATTCCCTGAACAGCACTATGCTTTCAACATATTGTAATAAAAAGTGGATTTTCAGTATTCATTACATCCAAAATCAAATAGCAAAAGGAACTGAATGTTAAGATGACTGATTCAGCAAATCGTAATTTAGATATTGATGGCATGATATGCAAGCTCATGCATCCTATTAATAATGTTTTAAATCTAAGGGAAAAAAATATTGTTAGAATGTTATGAAGAATTACTAAATATCAACATAGGTACTACTTCTTTATGCAGCTTGCTGAAAAAAAATTGAAATTGACTTTTAACACCAAAGCTAAGAATTTCATTCAGAAATATAAATTTTTTTTAATTGTCAATTTTCCAATAAGACAGTCTTTTTCTTAAAGAGGTCTAAGCTGATGTTATTTCTCTCTTTTAAAACTTAGTATTTCTTGTCTTTTATTAACTTTTAAAAATAAAAGCTGAATATGTTGGCATTCTAGATACCGCTGATGGAATTTGACTCTGTCAATATCTTCAATAAATAATTTAATATATCTTTTTTCTTTGTGTACAGAACTGCACAAATGTGGAATGTATAATGATCACCTGTTCAGTGGGGCTCTTGGAAAAAGGGAAAAGTGCTGCGTTGAAAATCCGATCTCGTTTATGGGCTTCAACATTTCTACAGGTAAGGAAATGAAAGCTAAATAATAGCACTCAGACTTACATACCGCTTCACAGTGTTTTACAGCCCTCTCTAAGTGGTTTACAGAGTCAGCATATTGCCCCCAACAATCTGGGTCTTCATTTTACCCACCTCGGAAAGAGGGAAGGCTGAGTCAACCTTGAGCCTAACTGCAAGCTATCCTATGCATAGAATAACTCTGTAAATTACAACTGTAAATGTAAGTGGATAGGTTCCAGATGGAGCTTGGGCCATTTCCTAAGGCTCTGGCACACACCTTGACTGGAGACCTAGTGGCCGCCTGGGATAGGGCGGCTGCCAGAGCTCTGGATCGGGTCATGCCTTTGCGGCCTCTGACCCGGTGCCGATCTCAATTGGCTCCTTGGTTCTCTGAGGAGCTGAGAGAGTTGAAGCGCCAGAAAAGACACCTAGAGAGTAGTTGGAGGGCCAGCCTTCTGAATCTGACCAGACACTAGTAAGATCCCATATTAGGAATTACTTAGTGGCGATAAAAGCAGCGAAATGTAGCTATTTTGCTGCTCTTATTGCATCATCAGATAATCGTCCGGCCACCCTCTTTAGGGTGACCCGCTCCCTGCTTCACCAGGAAGCACTGGAGGACCCCTTGGAGAGGAGAGCTGAGAATTTTGTTCAATATCTGCATGACAAAATCACTCAGATTCGGGGCAGTCTGGACTCTGACTGGGTAGTCTCAGGGGGAGGGACTGGGCCAGGTCTTGAGAATGTTATCTGGGATGAGTTTGATCCTGTGACCCCTGAGGACATGGACAGGATTCTGGGCATACTGAACGCGACCACTTGTTTATTGGACCCGTGTCCTTCCTGGCTAGTGCTGGCTTCCCGGGAGGTGACACGAGGCTGGCTCCAGGGGATTACAAATGCTTCGTTGAGTGAGGGTGACTTCCCCGCCACCTTGAAAGAAGCGGTGGTGAGGCCTCTCCTCAAGAAGTCTTCCCTGGACCCGGCAATGTTGGTAAATTATCGTCCGGTCTCCAACCTCCGCTTTGTGGCGAAGGTTGTTGAGAGTGTGGTTGCGCAACAGCTTTCCCAGCACCTGGATGAAACGACGTATCTGGATCCGTTCCAGTCGGGCTTCAGGCCCGGGTACAGCACGGAAACAGCATTGGTCATGTTGGTTGATGATCTCTGGAGGGCTCGGGACAGGGAGTGCTCCTCTGTCCTGATCCTGTTAGATCTCTCAGCGGCTTTTGATACCATCGACCATGGTATCATGCTGCACTGGTTGGAAGAGTTGGGGGTGGGAGGCATTGTGTTGCGGTGGTTCTCCTCCTTTCTCTCTGACCGGTCGCAGTCTGTGTTGACAGGGGGGCAGAGGTCGACCCCGAGACCCCTCATATGTGGGGTGCCGCAAGGGTCGGTCCTCTCGCCCCACCTATTCAACATTTATGTGAAGCCGCTGGGCAAGATCATCCGTGGTTTGGGGGTGAGATACCATCAGTACGCTGATGACACCCAGCTGTACATCTCCACCCCAGACCACCCCAACGATGCCCTTGAATGTCCCGGTGCCTGGAGGCCGTGCGGATCTGGATGGGGAGGAATAGGCTCAGGCTCAACCCATCCAAGACCGAGTGGCTGTGGTTTCCGATGTCCCGATATAGTCAGTTGGTGCCATCACTGACTATTGGGGGCGAGTCATTGGCCCCCACGGAGAGGGCGCGCAACTTGGGCGTCCTCCTGGATTCATGGCTGTCTTTAGAAGAGCACTTGACGGCCGTGACCAGGAGGATTTTTTGTCAGGTTCTCCTGATTCGCCAGTTGCGTCCCTTTCTAGATCGGGACTCCCTATGCACAGTCACTCACGCCCTCGTCACCTCTCGTCTGGACTATTGTAATGCTCTCTACATGGAGCTTCCCTTGAGGAGTACTCAGAGGCTCCAACTGGTGCAGAGTGCGGCCGCGCGGGTGGTTATGGGAACGACGTGGCATTCCCATGTAACACCTCTCCTGCGCGAGCTGCACTGGCTCCCGATGGTCTTCCGGGTGCGCTTCAAGGTCTTGGTTATCACCTTTAGAGCGCTCCATGGCTTAGGACCTGGCTATCTATGGGACCGCCTACTACCACCAATAGCCTCCCACCGGCCAGTATGCTCCCATAGAGAGGGGCTCCTCCGGGTGCCGTCGGCCAAACAATGTTGACTGGCGGCCCCCAGGGGGAGAGCCTGAAATGACCTCCCCCCGGAGATACGGACGATCCCGGATCTGTGCACCTTCCGTTGCGTGCTTAAGAATTTTTTATTTCATCAAGCTGGCCTGGCCTAAATCTTTTCCCCTGTTTAATGTAAATTTTAATTTGTTTTTAAATTATTGGGTATTTTAAATTTGTCTTAGCCAAATTATTTAATTCACTTTTATTCTACTTTTAAATTTTTGTATCCATGTGTTTTATTCTGTGGCTGTTCACCGCCCTGAGTCCTTCGGGAGGAGGGCAGTATACAAATTTAATAAAAACAAACAAACAAAAACAAAAACAAAACAAAACAAACAAAACAAACAAAACAAGTGCCTGTTGCTTCTCAGAGATACTGGCAGTCCCATTTTACTCCAGTTCATGCATCATATAGGAACCATTTTGATTTCTAAATAATCAAACATAAATTTCATTAAATATGAAATGTTTTTCTTTTTCTAATGTTTGCAATGTACCATTTTAAAACTTGTCTTGTAATAAAATATACAATGTATGAAGCTGCTCTGAAAATAAGGAAGAGCGAAATTTCCCAGATCTTCAGCTTTCACTTCCATTTAGTGACTAGACCATACTAGCTCTCAAGAAAATTCAAGGACTGCATCATTCATCAATCAATTTATATATATTTTTTCTGAAAACTATGTAAATCTTCCCACATATTTGTCCCAAATTGCTCTCAGTTGATAACGTGATTTCAGAATCGCATCAATGAATGTGTGAATCCATTATATTATTCTATAGCGTTGACGTAAGCAATCTTTCTCTGCCAAACTACCCACAGATCACACTACAAAGTATTTTAAATGGGAGAAAAAAAATAGGAAACCAGTCTCACTAAGAATTCTATTATGTAGCTCAGTGTGATATATTACAAAACAATGGAACAGCGATTGCTTTCAGATATGAAAGTATAATCTTGATTTAATCCATTATCATTAATTTTAAGAATAAAGAATGCATTTTTTATTTCAATGAATTTTATGTTTATATAAAATCAGTTTATATTGATTTTGTGTAATTTATTCAATGATTGGCTAACTTTTCACAGTATTAAAATAACACTTGCTGACTGTTCAATCTTGCAGCTAATTGTAATCTGTCATGTTAAAACCTAACATTTTATCACAAACTGGAGCTATATGAAGTGAGATGATTAAACAAGCTTGAATAAACAAGGAGCTTAAGGTCTCCCCCAAAGCCAACGAAGATAATGAAGCCTGTTGAATCAAAGCCAAGAAGAATAAGGAAGAATTTGGCTGTGTTTCAAAACTTAAATGTAAACAGAAACATATGTTAAATTTTGTCATTGATGTAGTTTAATCTATCAGTTGTCTAATTCATACAAAGAAGAAATAGCCTTATTTCGTTATTAATTGTATTTCTAATATGATTTCTATTGATTTTCTATCTAAATACAGTACACAGCCACTGAAAAGGCAATCTGTACAGTATAGAATAGAATAAGCAATGGAGAACCTTGAACTCCAAAGCCTCAATATGCTCACAATTCTTCTCTGGGGGCCTGCCAATCTCTTTCCCCACCCAGAGTTTATGAAAAAAAAATGTGTCAGAAGCATGATACCAGTCTTATGTTATAACAAAACAATAGATTATATAGGATTCCAATTTAAAAAGAGAAAAATGACAGTGTATTGGGAACAGATAACAGCCTAAAATTCCCAGATAGCATTTAGCCTTAAAAGCCTTAGATGTGACAAATAGAGTTTGAAGGGTGCCACAGAATTTTACTTATTGATGTCATAGAAAGGAAGCTTACTAAATGTTTGGCTTATAAATATATTCACTATAATAACTTGGTTTAATAATTTTTATTGAAATGAAATGAAAGTTACTTTTTGTCTTGAGTCTCCTTAATGGAGGTACCCTTCACCAATACCATTCATTGGATGCATGCAATCCTTGGCCTAAAAAATATGTGTCCACTCACTACCTTAGAAGATTATCCATGATACTGCTGTTCCTGTGTAGAAAGATCCTTGCCCCACCCCTGATATAACTAAGCAAGCCAAATGCAATGAGCTTAGTTGTATGGAATTAGTGGCAAACCCATCTCATAGATTAGATGATCACTCGGATCTGAAGAGCAATCTGAATTCTCTTCAATTGAATTGACCAGTGAAAGTGGAAAAAACAATTACTTTCTTTTCTTTCTCTCCTCCCCATCTTCTCTCAGAAATCCCACCTGTAGGCCAGATGCCCTTTATTGTATCCTTACATGCCTTGGTTAGCTTATATACCTTTGAGGTGGGTTATTGATTTCTGCTGTTATACTTGATTGAGAGCACTATAATCCATCACTAGTCTCACTGAGAACTCATTTAAATTGTTTTAACTACTTAGGTGGGCTGATAGGTGATGTGCTTTCCAAATTACCTCTGCCTGAGTTTGGATAGTATGCAAACAGATTCTGTACTCAGCATGTCTTGGAAGCGCTTAGCTATTTGGAATCCAGGTATCCATATGTTTCACATTTGCTGAAACTGAAATTTTTAGTATGATAGTAGATCTGAAAATGTTTAACATTTGGAAAGGTGCTAGTACTCCAGAGAATGATAAAAAATATCACTGCAACCAGACATTTGTGGATCTCTCTAAAACCCTTCACCTTGAGAACATAGATATAAAGTTATAAAGTTTAATAGAAGAAACCATTCTTCATTTTTCCCCTAACAATTTCAGGTAAAGTTAAAGATAGATAAGAAGACTGGCCCCGCACTACTGATGTCTGATGTGAATGCCTTTAAAATGTCCCCAACTTAAATTTGAATGAGCCACTTTGATCTAGTGGTTAAGGCACCAGTTTAGAAAGCAGGAGACTGTGAGTTCTAGTACCACCTCAGACATGAAATCCAGTTGGGTGGTCTTGAGGTGCACTCCCTCTCAGTCCAATTCACCTCACAGGGTTGTTATTGTGGGGAAGAGGAAGAGGAAGGTATGTTGGATATCTTCACTGCCTTCAGTTATTTATAAAAGTAATAAAGGTAGGATACAAATAAATAAGTAAACAAACAAACACATGGATTAGGATCCTGAATAGCACAAGTCTTATTTTCATGCTTACATATTTTCATGCCATGAGAAATTGTGTCCCTTTAAATATATCTATAAGCGCATAAGATTGCAGAGATAACACCCATGATGTGGTAGGTGGGAACAAGTCCCAGATCCAATCTTCTTCGAACAAACTGAAAATAATTTGGGAGGGGGGATCTTAAATCTATATTGTAAAACTGTCCCAGTATTTAGCATATAGCTTCTACCAATTCTGCAATATAATTTGAACAGTCCACTCTTTCTACTATTCTACCAAAATAGAACGTTTAAGCAGTAGAAGCTTAAATCTGGCCAAACTCAAGAGAAATATGTCAACTGAATATGTAAGAATGAAAAATATAGGGTGTCTATTTCCAAAAGAGATATGGAGAATTCAGCTGCAGGTTGTTGCTGGTTGAGAATATTGTATGAATAGCTTTCTACCATAGATAAATTGCTTTGCACATTGAAATGATACATTGTACAATGTTTTCCCAAATCAATTCCTCCCATCTTCAGTTTATATTAAGTGATAAAAATTGAATTCCTAGAGCTTATGAAGCAATTGTGAGGATTCAAAGGCATAGTTTAAATTTTTAAAAGAAGTATGGCAGATGATAATCCCCAGGAAATGTACTGCAGTAGGTGACAGGATCAAAATTGAAAAAGTGGTGTCCACTAAATAAGGAACTGCTTAAATGGAAGAAAGGCAAAAATAACATGATTATTATAATATCAAAAAGTAGACCTTCAAGTTGAAAGAAAGTTACAAATAACAGTTGTGACTGTTTTTATTTATACTTTTGATGCCTATCACTGACCAGTACAAGATCTATTTTATTTTTATTAACATCTGTAGAATAGAGGTGGGAGTACATTGATGGCATTTACAGATAACCCTATCTGGGAAAGACAGTATTATTACTACAGGAAGCCATCAAGAAATTATACAGAGTGAACTGGGTGATCCCATGACCTCAAGTAAGGAAAGTGGAATGCAGTGAAAAATGCAAACTGTTGTGATCATATACCAGGGGATTAATGATAAACATGTTTTCCATCTTTGTGGATTCAGTAGCTGGAAATAATTTTAAAAGATCAGGAAAGGAGATAACATTAAAACATCACATGGGGTCATGTATTATATTGGGGATTGTTATTTTATTTTAAGAACTCATTTTACAAAATACTTTAATATCAGGAGGATTCTACATTTCATGTTAAACTTGAGAATCTGACTCTTTTCTTTTCTCTGACTCTCTCTCTCTCTCTTTCTCTCTTATTATTGTGTCAATAATAATGGACATTAGCAATAACAAAGTGGAGATCAAAGCTGTTAAAAACAGTCCTGACAAAAAGTATTATCTGAATTATTGAGATACTCTAGAAGGGAAAGGAATTTGAGACCAAACCATGTCTCTTTCTGTTCTGTGATTATAAAAATAAAACCAATAAGTGCTGTTCAGATTTCTTTTCATTTGCAGTTATGCAACACTAAAGGTTAAACTAAACAGTGTAATATTAATCTAGTTTCTGTTTTGAAACATGGGAAGCTGCTTTAGAAGGAAGGACATTTTGAATCAGAAGAGACCAAGGAAGAAATCCTTGACTCTTCCCCACATAATGCTTCTCTAGATCAAATTATTCATTCGAAACAAATAGTTTTCCTCCTTTAATCGGAATAAGGTTAAACGTGTTTGTTTAATTATGATAACACATTTTATTCATTTCTATGCAATTTGTGCTGGATTTCCAAAATTAGCTGTATTTCATTCATATAAAAACCAGCACAAAATTATCTATGATGTAAGTCTGCTAAAATCTCTTATTTTAAATTTAATATAAAGCACAGCC
Source organism: Ptyas mucosa (assembly GCA_012654045.1). NCBI lineage: Eukaryota > Metazoa > Chordata > Lepidosauria > Squamata > Colubridae > Ptyas > Ptyas mucosa. The sequence goes on along the minus strand of WNWU01013629.1, from coordinate 5,074,856 downwards.
TAGCACCGTGATGGCAAACCTATGGCATGCATGCCAGAGATGGCACGCAGCACCCTCTCTGTGGGCATGCGAGCTGTCACCCCAGCTCAGCTCCGCTGCACATGCGTGCTCGCCTCCCGCTGGCCAGTTGGCCTTCGGGTCTCTGCTGCACATGCGCTGGGGGCGGGATGCATGCTGGGGGCTGTGCACACATGCACAGGGAGGCAGGGCGAATGTGGGGGTACACAGGCATGTGTGGGGATCGTACACGCATTGCATTTTGGGGGTTCAGGCACGTGCATGTGCATTCACACACACACACGCTTTGGGCACTCAGTCCAGAAAAGGTAAGCCATCACTGGCCTAGCATTTATATTTTGAAGATAAAAATTGTATCAGTGAATATGATTTCAAATTTTAGAAGGTTCTGCTCCATGCTATAATATTTTCATTCACCCTACTTCTAACTCCCTCTCCTCTATCCCTTCCATCATCTTGACTGCAGTATAATTGCCCTTTGGTATAATCCTTTGCAAATTAAATTCCTATCCTGTTAAATTTCGTACATCCTTTTGAGAGAAAAAATTGCCTTTATGAGTAATTTTTAGGTTTTCTCTTTCCCTTTCAGCTGAATTCTAGGTTAATATTACTAATGGCTTTAGTTGAGAGGCTTAAACCAAATTGATGATTTTTGGATTCAGGCTCAAAGTCATCTTTGAATACACATGAATCGGGAAAATTGATCATGTGATCTCTTTTACAACAGACTGGTCTATGTTCTAAGTGTCCTGAAAAAATGGTCCTCTACTGTATTTGGATCGGTCTTGCTCAAGCAAAATTTAAAATTAAGAAGAGGAAAGCGAAATCTCCCATTCTCTAGTTCTTAAATTGTTGCTGTACATATAAATTAGCATTTATGTGTTGATTTGATGATGCCCAACTGGCCACTCTATTGTCAGTGATAGGCATCAAAAATATAGGCATCAAAAATATAAATATAAAACAACCGTATGGTATGAAGAGAATTTTTCAGTGTTAGCTGTTCTGGGTATCTGGAAAGCTGCTCTGTGTTTTTTTAAATGCCTGGTGTTAATAATGCCGACATCTGTATTCAAGAAGAAGAGAGTTTGGTCAGCTGATTTTGTCCCACAGGAAAAAAGCTAAAAACTCATCACTTGAGCTTTTGAATGAATATCTGTTTGCGTATGCTCCACCCACTGGAGCAAAGGTCAGGGTCTAGCCTACTCATAAATCCTCTAACTGATGAGAGATAAAATAACTAAAGGAGGCCTGCTCAGAGCAGCAGCTGCAAAGGGGGAAAGTATAGCTGCAAGAATGGGGGAGCATGCTGACACTGCAGGAAATTCCAAGGAATATAAATATTTATCACTAGTGAGATAAAAATTGTGGCCTCATTGAATATGTACCAAAAAGAAATCCAAAATTTGTCCTGTAGGAAAGAGCCAATGTGATCTTCCTTAGGTGTACATCAGGAATCCCTCAATGCATGCATACAATACAATGTAATGTTTCCTTACAATACCAGTACTGCATATTGGCAAAAAATATAGTATTGGCAAAATATATCTTAAGAAGAGTAGAAATATCTTTAATTTATTTTTATTTTAAATTGTTTGAGTTTCCAAGTGGATTTCTATATGTTTACTGCAATTTTAATCACGACTTTGCGACTTTTTATGTGCATTGATTTAGATTAGATTGTTAAGATCATTAAGAACTTCCACCAATTATTCTGGGCTTCTGAAACTACAGGGCAGCTAATGAAAATGAGATCCATACTCTCAGTTGAAAATTCTCTTCAAATCATGCCTATGTTTCAAAATAATAATACTGTGGAACTGTCGTTTACATTAATGGACAAAAGGGGGAAAAATTAAAAATGCTGACAGAATTAGAACAGCACTTCCCAAAAAAGCAACACAATTCCTTGAAGGGCAATTCTGAAGTTCAACAGGAAAGTTAAGGGGCATTTAGGGTTCTGTAGAAAAACATATGTGAGTGATCTTTCCCAGAGTTTATAGTGTCTTCCTTCGCAACTGCACTGTGTAAGTCAGAACTTATAAAGAATTTGATTACGGTTATAGATTATAAGATTATAAGACATTACTAAAATGGTGAGTGATAACCATAAAGTGAGAAGATTTGGATAAAATGAAAAGGAGGGAATTTAACAAACAGAAGTGTAAAATGCTGCACCTGGATTGGAGAAAATGAAAGGCCTAGGTATGGGATGGAGAAGATACGGTTTGGCAAGAAGACATATCAGGCTTGTAGAACACAAATTAAATAAAATCCCATTGGTTAAAAAATGCAAATGCTATTTTGGGGCACATTAACAGAAGCAGAGTCCAAATCATGGAAAGTAATTGCTCCACTTATTCTGCCCTGATTAGATCCTTTTAGTGTTGTTCTATATAGGTAGTTTTGGGCACCAACATTCAGAATGGATACCAATAAGCCAGAGGAGGGTTATTAAGATGATAAGGGACTTAAATATGTGTTGCTTGGCTCTCCAACTATTGGAGAAGAAAGGGTATCCAAAATAAATGTTTTCTCTGTACTAATTGATGAGAGAATACAAAGCCACACATAAAGGACATAGAAAAGGCCAAGATGTAAAAACTCAAAGTTCATGGTCTCTGCTCCAGTGTTGTGAGGTCTAGAATGTTGTAATGCAGGGAACATCTCAATTAAATGTTTAGGACATTTGAATTATTTCTTTAACACAAGAATTTTCTTCATAAGGATATATCAAGAACTCTTCCCAATTAGACTAACAGTCTATTTCAGGATTGAGAAAACAAGTATGTTTTAGATAATTTGGCTTCAAAATTATTAGTTGTATCCAGCCTGGCCATTGGTAAGATATTGGAATGCTTGTCTAAAACATTTATTAAGCAATAGTTCTTTTCCCATAGCTAGTCCAGCATTTTGTTCACATAAGATCCAAGCAAAGAAGCTCAAAGGCTGAATGTGGAGACAACAGTGTTTGTTTTTTTTAACTGCCCTTTAGGAACTGATAATTAAACTATCTAACTGAGCCTCAAAGCTTTCAAAGGTTTTTTTTTTTACCAATAATAGCCACATCCTCCATAAATTTACTTACTTTTTTTCTAAACTATCTAAATTTGTGGATCTCCTATGAAGAGGCAGTGAACTCTTTAGTTGAATATATGCTAAATAATGAAACATATCAATTCTGATTCTTTCTGTAACTTATAACTTTTGATTCTATTTTTATGAAAGAGAGAGAAAAACATCCATCTACTTTTTCTATTATGTATATAGATTTATATATTTTTATCTTGTTTTCTCTCTGCTTTCTTGTTTGTTTGTTTTTTTTAAAATTTGATTTATATGCCGCCCTTCTCCGGAGACTCAGGGCGACTTACAATGCGTTAAGCAATAGCCTTCATACTTTTGTATATTTATACAAAGTCAGCTTATTGCCCCCACAAACTGGGTCCTCATTTAACCTACCTTAGAAAGGATGGAAGGCTGAGTCAACCTTGAGCCTGGTGAGATTCGAACTTACAGTAATTGGAGACAGCTGGTTTAAATCACTATGCTTTTAGTCTGCTGAGCTAAACCAGGCTCCTTGTTCATCTCCTTTCTATGTCCCAAACTCACTGTCTGCCATTATAGCAGGGACTATGAATCAATTTATTTTATTCACCTAAAAAGACTAATCAAAACTTTTTCTATATCATATTTTTCAGAGGAAAAATTACCGCTATGCTCTTTCCATCAGTGTGTCATTTGAAGTAAAGAAGATGCCATACAAAGTTCAGCCAGCAAAACTTCCTGAAGGAAGTATAGCTGTAAGTAGCACTGAAAATAAATATAGAACATTAATGTCCATTGTTTGGATAATTTTGATTACTGTGACACAATATATTTACAGACAGGAGTTCCAAGATAAGAGTTTCCTGTGTTTTCTAATGCAGATCTATTCTTTGAATGTTTTTAAAAGATGGTCATCTGAGTTTTCAAATAATCCTCATGTTGGTTGTGTTTCCATTTTAATAGTTCTTATTTGTATATAATGGCAGAAAATGCAAATCCCAATATATCAGAGATAGATATACTAGAAATATACTTCTGGTACATTGTGTTCTTGGAAACAGCAATAGTCACAGGGAATGAGGTAGTAATGCTACATCATGAGCAAGACCAGGTTACACATATGCTGCAATGCATTTGTTTGTTTGCTTATATTTCTAAAATCACCCAATTTCTCAACAACATAGCGGGTGAGGATATATGGTTAAGTATTATCAACTGATGGTAGCTGACACAATGGCATCAGATGACCTCACCCAGAAGATTCATGTAGATGTTAAATAGGAGGGGTACAATGCCAAAGCCTAAAATGCCTAAGACATTTTATGTTCAAGATACTTTGGACTCCATCTCTTCCCATTAACTTTGATTGGATTCACATGTTGAAAGGAAGAGAAGATTACAAGGATTTTTAAAGCAAGAATCATCATATCCCTACATTCCCCTACTCTGTTATTAATCATAGCCTTAGGAATGAGGTAATGCAAACCATTTCTGCAAAGACCTCCGGACTTTTGGTTGGGCCCTGAAAACTCACCTTTTTCAGTTAGTCGGGCTGGCCTGATTTTATCTTGGTTTTAAATTGACATGGATCTTAAATTGGAATATTTTAAATTAATGGGCCAAACTTTATATAATCTATTTTAAATAACTATTTTAACTTTTATGTACAACTGTTTTATTCTGGCTGTTCACCGCCCTGAGTCCGAAAGGAGAAGGGCGGTATAAAACTTTAAAAAATAAAAAAAATAATAAAAAAGAAAACTGTAGGATTTGTTCAGGCAGTCTCTGAGAATTGGACCTGAAAGAATGGGGGGAAATATCCATAATGTAGCATGTTTAATTTAATTCATTATTTGTTTTTTTGTTTTTTCAATACTGTTGTTCTTTTTGCATCTCTTCTGTGGTTTCAACCTTTGGAACTTCCCAGAAAAGGACCATAGTAAAATTATTAATATTCAATTCCCATTGGGTGATGTCTTAAAAAACATGGATTGAGCTGGTTTTTTATGAGTTCTTTCTTACTCCCCCTGCTCTGTTGGGGGTTAAATTTGATACTACTTTGTCCATATTTGACATCTTAAAATTAAAACATGTATTTCCTGCCTCAAAAGAGTTTGGGAAATAACATGTGTCTTTGTTGACAAGACCCTGCACTTAGGAATTGTAAAGTCCAGTTTTAGTTTTTAGAGTTAGAAGTTCTATGGTTTGAGGTAGAAGATCTATGACTGTTTCTGCCTTTTATCTCAAGAGCTGCCAGTTCTGAAATGGTTAAAATATTTCAAAAACATAGATTGGAGCTTGTAGCCCATAGTTACTGTGGTATTAATACCTTCATACTTAACAGTGATCTGTTTGTTCTACATTTGTTTTGAGAATGATGGGAAAAGATTAAAGTTTTTCTTAGTACTTATCTAGATATCTAAGATAGAGCCCATCTTAGCCCAGTGGTCTTGAGGTAGCTGGCATGTCTCCCTGTTTTGAGACTTTGTGGTTCCCAAATAGCTTGTCATGTATCTGGGGTATCATAAAAAAAGTGGAAACCATTTTGTTCATCCTCAATATCCAGGGTTCAGAAAGATATTTCTTTACATTATAGTTCCTTCACCTACTTATCCAAAAGGAGAGTCTATTAGAAACAGATCTTGAACAAAACAGATAATATCTTTTGGTAACTGAAATTAACAGAAAGGAAGAATGCCCTCCAAATGTGTTGAGTTATAATTTGCAAAATCCACAGCTAAAGTCGAAAGGCATTCCATGGTATGCATTATTCTCTAAAGCATTTTGGATCTTTTTGTGCATCATGACACTTGGACAAATTTCTAAGTTAATTCTACGTTCCAATCTGTACATTAGCCCAGGAACTGAGTATCTGTTCAATTTATAAAAAATGCTGATTGAACAAATCCTGGAATGGTCTCACTGCTATGTTAGAGTAAATATTAGGATTATTTCAGAGAGGCATTTCTAATTGAATAGGAAGATGACACATGTCAAACCACAAAATATAGATATATGTAAATTCAGAAATAGGATTTCTAGGTACTTAGGTTATTCATTTTATTGATTTTCTTTCAAAAAATTTTTAAAAATAAGCAGACCCATATTATGTGCCACTAAGAACTGTACCCATTTCTTAATAACAGGAGAGATATCATCATAGGAAATATATTGTAAAATAAGAAGGATTCAGCCAAGGAGCTGGGGTGGGGGTTTTTTCCTGTGGTTTTTTTTTTTTTTTTGTACTTTAGTTCATGGTTGGGTTTTGATATTACTTGAAGAAGGACGATTTAATTTTAGGCTAGAAAGCTGAAAGTTTTGATTCTTCATATCCGTTCCTCATCCAAGGAGTTCAAAAATACTCCAGTGGAAGATAAATTGTGGTGCTTAAGTGTCTATGTGTTTGCTCCGCATGTATTCTGTAACCAAAATATATGTTCTTTAAAATGGCTGATAAGTATTGTCTCCATCTGCATTGGTATGCTGTCCTGCAGGTGTTGGCCTGCTGTCCAAAAGAAATTTCTGAACATATGCAGAATGATCAGATATATGTTTTTTTAAGGATTACTTGAGAATGAGGGTTATTTTTCCAAACAGATGTTTTATTGCCAGATGCCCAAACAGACTATAAGCTCTTGAAAAATGATAGTGCTTTTTATGTCTTCTCAGAACTGGCTATGTTTTATGGAGATTTGCCAATTCTACAACTTGATGTGTTGTAGACAGCCTTTTCAAGTCTTTACTATGTTTTTTATACTGTTCTCCAGGAATCAATCAATAGAATATTAATTGTAGTTCCAGGAAAGAAATTTGAAACATTACGTTTCTTTACATGAGTCAAAGTAAGGGTTGAAAATGTTTAGAAATACATATAAGCAATCTTCAACTTTATTATAATTCAGAACAGTCCTCATACAGATTTGATTTTCTTTTTCCTACTTATAAAAGAATTGTACAACAAACTTTAGAGATTGTTGCTAAACAATTACCTTCCAGAGATACATAAGCATTATTTAATTGCTTATGAAATTGCATTATGAAATTGGCCAGACACTATTTCTCTGTCAGTCAATTCTACTCTCAGCAAAAACTTCATTGTTGCTCTTTATATTATAGGATTCTGAGTGGAATTAACAACTAAGCATTCCTGATCTTGTTAGGAGTTATTTGTAATATATAGAAATAATAGATCAATTGCTATGTGGATAAAATAGTCTTGAAATTTTCAGGGAAACTGGAAAATGTTGTGATGTCATAATGTAAATTCTTCCCATTGTTATTCTATCTGTGCATGTCATATCACAAGTACATAAAAAAGAACATATGCATTTTCCCATTATTGTAATAATGGATATTTATAATAGGAACTGATGTATCTTACTTAGAAAACCCTCTTGTTTTATTGATTAAAAATGTGTTTTCCAATCTTCCTTCAACTCAACTTTTCCCAACTTCTAATTATGGGGATGATATAATTTTCAGAATTACCATTGACCATAGGCAGCAGTGAGTATAATCTCAATCTAATATGGAAGAAATTATGCTTTCAAAGAAGCAGAAAAATATTATATCCTGTGATTAGTTTTCTTATAATTATTTTAACTTTTTCTTTGTTTACCTTGCATATATGAATGCAAAGAAGTAAGAACTTTCTTGAATCAAACTCCAGCATTTCTTTTCCAACAAATGGATATTAGATGCTTTCCAGGAAGCCCATAAGTAAAATAGTTTACCTTTATTGTTAGTGCCCAGTACTAATAATCAGAGACATATTGATCTTAGATTTTAACCTTCCTTTTAAATTATTTTCACTATTGTCATGTTCATCTGGATAGTATTTGATATCTGAAGTAGCAATATATTTAATGCAGTTGACCATGTGCAATTATACGGCTATCACCATGTCACTTTTGGGTCTACCTTTTGTCAGATAAACATACAGTATGCTTTCTCATTTGTATTTCTATTGTAATTTTTTTTGGTAACATCTTTAAAATTAGACTCTTTTACAAATTTCCTCATTTATGATTCAGCCTTTCTCCATTTAAATACTATATGAAAATGAGTGAGACCATCATTGCACAGTAAAAAGTACATATGATATATATGCTACTTTTGAGGCTTGTGAATATAAAAGCATAAGAAATATTCCTGCAAGATAGAGAACCTTGTAAGAAAAACATTTAATAGAGCCTAGCTCACTCTCATTTTGTTTCCCATCATGTTGTATGGCAAATGAAATTTGTAAAGAAAAGTGGCCATCCTCTGGCTAAAAGCAAAATTATAATATGAACAGTCTTCTTCTTTTCTTTTTCTTTTCCTAGCAATTTTGATGTATAAAAATTATTAATTTTGATCAATATTATTTTTCCTGGAAAACAAAGATCATGGTTTGATATTTAATCCCCACTGAGGATTGTGTAGGATTTAAAACAGAGACATATGCACACAGAAAGAGCTTTCTATAAATTAGCCCTGTATCCCATGAATATTTAGTTGAAAAAATGAAAGAGGTTTAAATATGCACCAGAGAAATTTCACAGGAGCCCTTATTTTTTTAAAAAAAGTTTGATAAATCTTGAAACCAAGGTGAAAGAGTGTGGAAAGGAGTGCCAAGGAGGAATCAATGGGAGAAAAAAGGCAGATACTGTAAGATCTCTATAAAAGTTTCCACATCTGTATCGCCAGCCCTGTAAGATAAAAGGATGAACAGAAAATATTTGCTGAGCCTTTCATCCCTAGTTTTCTGATATTTTAATGCAACAAAAATGTTTTCAGAAAAATATAAAACACTTATGAATTATTACTCTTTTTAATAAAATAGCATTAAATATAAATCCACATGGAAAAATGCAGAAACTATCCAAGTTGCAGAACATCTGTATAAATTGTAAATAATAGCTTAATATATAATATATTTTATTACTATTATTTTATAATGTGGAACATTGGAATAACAATATCCAACTAAAATATGAATCAAAAATTGTTCTTTTGGATTTTTAATTTTTTTTTATTTTTCTATGCAATTTGTGGTTCAAAATTGGTAACATTATTACCAACACTAAACCTGCCCCCTCTCCCAGATTAACTAACTTCCTGATCACCCTGCAAGGTAAAATAAATAAGTGTTAAATGCTTTCTGAAAACAGCTTTGGGAGTAACCTAATGTGATATTTGAGAGGACAAATGCTGTGGATAAGGCATTTTTCCTGCATCCCACAAGATGATTCTCTCTAGTCAATCAGACTCAATGTCCCTCCTGTATATCAAGATTCAAGAAGTAGAGACAATGGAGAAAGACAGTTCCTCCTGTAATCTGAACCCAGGTCATGAAGGGTTTTCTAGGTAAGAATTAGGACTGGAATTGTACCAGGGGTGGGTTCCACTTACCTTTACTACCAATGGGAGCATGCGCTCTTCTGCGCATGCACAGATCATCAATTATGACATCTGGGCGGGTGGGCAAAGCCTCCTGCCATTTTTACTACTGGTTGTAAAGAACTGGACAGAACTGGGAGCAACCCACCACTGAATTGCACCCAGAAATTCAAGTCCAGTGCAACCCATGAAGCATAGTGTAACAGAGACTATTTTACATTCTACAATGTCAGTTTCTCATATGATTTGGGATGAAAATATCATGGCTTATACCAGTGGTGAAATCCAAATTTTTTACTACGCTTGTTGGGCTTGGTGTGGCTTGGTGGGTGAGGCAGGGGAAGGATACTGCAAAATCTCCATTCCCACCCCACTCCAGGGGAAGGATACTGCAAAATCCTTCAAAATTTGAAATCCTTCAAAATTCACAAAAAGTCTCATTCAAAAATAAAGGTTAAAATAAAAGTTTAAGGATGATATAATTAAAATTTTGATAGTTAAAACTGCCATTATGATAAGATCAACTCAGTTTGGCCAAACATTCGCTTTCTGGTGAAAGGAAAGATCCCTGAAGGGTTTTTTCATTGGACTGTAGTTTTTTCAACTTACCAACAGAAGGAACCATCATTCCTTTAGTTTATATGACTCTTCTGGGTTAGGGAAAGTCCTAGAATTATCCCACAAGAACCTCCGATACAGCAAAGGTCTGCAAATAGCTTCAGGAGCCAAGCTTTGAAGCAGTCTGGGTGCTGAAAGCTGGGACATGGGGCAGTAATCAGTTCATTGTTGAAGAAGCAGCCATTTTGAAGTTTATTTTTCAAACACATAGTAAATTTCTTAATCATTTTTAAAGACTATTATTCTTTATTAAGATAAAAAAGGCTCTCTTATAAGGCCTATTATTCCTTTTTGAAGATCTGCGCCATTTGGGGGAGATTAAAGAGGAAATTATTAGAGATGTATTTGGGGGAAAAAAATCCATCAGTTCATAGATCAGTTATCCTCAAAGGATGTTTAAAAAAACTTCTCAAACTACTTACTTAAGAGATGTAAATATGTTTACAAAGTTAAACTACCGAGGCAGTTTCACAAGTAGCTGACAATGCAGAGCAGTCATTGCAATTTTGGAAAAGAAACCTGAGTCCAATTTTTATTATGATAGTGTAAATATAAATCTCCCAACACAATTGAATGAAGAGCTCCAAGAAAATCTGCAACTTTTAAAAGGACAAGTTTGGGACTTTTTCCTCATGGACATTAACAAGGATGAGGAATCCTTGAGAAAAAGAAAAGCTTATAAGTAGTTGACAAACATTCCAGAGAAGAAATAGATTTTATTCCATGAAGGCAAGCTGGAGGGAGATACTTAATGAGTCAATTGGAATTAGGATGGATTTTTATTGGTCTGATGTTTGTTATTGCAAGAAAGTCTTAATCTAAAGTTTGAAAGTGTATTTTTTTTCTTTATATATAATGCTTAAGCAATTTGAAAGTTTATTTAAAAGTATCTATGTTAAGAGAAACTTAAAGAAAAAGATGTATTATCTTAAAGAAAAGTTTAGAGTTTTAAAAAGGATGTATAGAAGAAGAAAAAATTATTCTATGAGGGTAACTTGAAGGGACTGATCTAAATTTAATGATCTAAATTTAACTAATTCCAATTTAGTTGGAATTTTATCGGTCTGAAAATGAACTTTAACTGTGTGTTAAGAGAAAGCTAAAAAAAGATATATTAGAATGTTTTAGAAATGTTTTTAAAGAAAAGTTTGGTGTTTTAAAATGAATGGAAGAAAGTATTTTTTTCTTTAAAGTTAAAGAATCTGAAAGAATACTGTGAATTTTGTTACTATAAATGATAATAGTTTATAAAGTTTATAAAGATTATTAAGTGCAAATAGAAATACATATTATTTCCGTAGTAAGAAAGATAAAGCAGAAATGGTTAAATTGATTGTTTTATTCAAAGAGGAGAACACATTTAATTGTGTTTTTTCTTTGGATATCACATCTGGATTTTATACTTGTGATGAAAAAATGAAACTTTGACTTTGATTTTGCGAATTAGATAGATTTGCTGTTATAGAAAAGGCTAGTTATATAATATGTAAAAGTAAAAAGTTGAGGCTGTGATGTTGTTATCTGGTACTGCACTAAAAAGAGTCAGAAGTCAACACTTTTTTCTTTCTTCCCTTGTACCTCATATTTCTTTCTTTCTCTCTCTTTTTCCTTCCCTTAATTTCTTATTTTTATTTGTATTTTATACACTGACAAAACAATAAAAGTCATGAGATAAAAGTTTGGCCAAACATTCAACGATCTTTAGCCTGCCGTAAAGATACTCTCATTAACTTATCTATCTCTATAAAGTATCTAAAGTAACAGGAATTAACATTGGAATCACTCTTAAAATTTACATCACATCTTTATATAATGTTTATTTTGATAACATTAATTTTAGTGGGAGGTTAAACTAACTAGTTATCGCTATACAAGAGTAGACATATTTAATTCAACACATATATTTTGAGATAGATGTCACCCAAGTATTATAGTAAGTTTTTACAAATTATAAATTCTAACCTCTTTTGGCATTCTATAGATAAGAGTAACAAAGTAGACTTTTTCCAATTAATAGGATAACCAACATATAAACCATTTTATTTATTACTTCAATAAGCTTGGTAATGACATTGTATAAGTGTTACGGAGAGCCATAACATCATCAGTGTTGAGTGCAACACATCTTTAATATTTTGAGACTGAATAATGAAAGAAGCCATTGATTCAAGAACCAATTTTCATTAAGGAAATAAGGAACATCTTTATTAGTGGCCACAATAAACAGTTGAAATTCAATGAACAAAAGATGGTAGAACCCCATTTCTTAACATTTAATATAGTCTGTCTGAGCTATAGCAGAGACTTTTTCAGCATCAGTCTCAATCTAAATTCATAAAAAATAGACAGGTATTCTGACAATATCCATCTGAAAATTAGTATTCTCTATATTGTCATAGATAAAATAGAATCCATTGTTATAATTGACTATCTTAATTGCAGATTTCCAAACCTTCATATTCTAGAGTACATTATAGACCAATAATTTAGCCATAGATAACTATTTTTGTTCATAAATGTTCAAAATTCAAATGCTTACATCTACAATACTTGCCTCCATTGAATCATGGAGGTTTTCAGCATTCACATTCAACTTAAATTGGAAAAAACAAAGGGATCAAGAAAAATATATTTCTCCTTTTGTAATCTTCCTCTGATTGTAAGCATTTCAAAAAATTTACTAGATTCATTGATTTAGACCAGCATTTGTGGTTGTGATTAAAACAAAATACAGTAAAATGATACTAAAAGATTCTATATTTTTATTATATTTCAATTTTTTTTAATATTTGAGGGTTTCAGAACAGAACATTAGTTGTCATTCTGTAAAACTATTGGCTCTTTCATAAAAGATATTGCACCTGAGTCCTTATTTTAATTTAATTTTTTTTCCTGTAAAGAAGAAAATGTTTTTTTTTCTTATAGGGTTTATTTAGGTGTTTCAAACTTTAAAAGAGCATAGGGCAATATGAACTGCCTGAGGCCATACTACTAACTTATAGCTATTTGGCTTTTACTTCTGCAATTGTCTAAGAGAATGCAGATATATCGAGTTGGATCATGCTATGAATTCTGACTAATTAATCTGTATGTAGATTCCCAATTATCCAGGTTATGGTTATTCCAAAGGTACTTTTTAAAAAAAGGAAATTAGACTTTTCTTTGTTTTTCTTTAAAGACCTTTTACCTCATCCATGAAGCTTCTTGAATTCTAATTGTCATCTGGTCACACAATTCCTACAAGGAATATAAATCCTTCCATTTTCCACCATTCAGTCAGAACTGAGGAAGCTTCTTGGAATACAAGCAAAACATCTTGAAGGAAAAACAGGAAAGTCTAGTTAACTTTTTTTTAAAAAGCACCTTTGGATCTGACTAATAAACTTAATTATTCTAGGTACCTGAACTTTCCTGAGTGCCAATTCATTTGACGTACTGTGTGTAGGTAAAAGCTTGAAACAGTCATTCCTAATAAGCGTTAGGAGTTACTATTCAAGTATACAAAGTATACAAAGATTAGGTGAAAGGGAGCACTCTGACCACTGGACAGAATGAAGCATGCTTTTTTGAGAGGGACTAATGAGGTAGAGAGGATTTTTTGCTGTTCTTTCTTCCTTTCTAGCTGGCTGCTTCAGAAATCCTATTCTGCTCTCTTTAAGGTATTAGGCAATTGAAATTCATTAATATAAAGAGTTTTTTTCTTCTTTTATCTTTACTAATTTCTTTCTTATTTCATTTCAGGTAAAAACATCTGTTATTTGGGCTACTCCAAACATTTCCTTTATAATCCCATTGTGGGTTATAATATTGGCTATACTTCTTGGACTACTGGTTCTGGCTATGTTGACCTTAGCTTTGTGGAAGGTATGTTATATATTGAAATTATTGGGGAGGATGTTAACAGAACAAAATTGGGAGTTAGAAAGAGGAGAGAAAAGAATTTGGCCTTTTCATCCAAACAGTCATTATTAAATGTTCTTATTTGGTCCTAATGTTAGCTAATTATTTTATCTGTGTGTTTTTGGCATTCTAGAATTTTAGTGATCCCTTTATATTAGATAAAGTGAACTAGGCTCACATGCATAGTAAAATCAATAGGATATCTTAGAATAGTATTTATTTATTTATTTTATTTTATTTATTTATGTAATTTATTTATGTAATTTATATGCCGCCCTTCTCCCGAAGGACTCAGGGCTTACAAAACGGAACAAAAATTACATAAACATTAAAAATCCAATTAAAATTAATTAAAATTATTTAAAATCACCCCTGCGGATAAGCCCATTTGATGAAAGAGCCACGTCTTCAATTTGCAGCAGAAGAAGAGGAGGTCAGGGGCTGTCCTAAGGCCAGTGGGCAGCCCATTCCAGAGGGTCAGCACTCCCACAGAGAACGCTCTCCCCCTAGGGGCCACCAGCCGACATTGTCTGGCTGATGGCATCTTAAGGAGGCCTGCTCTGTAGGAGCGCACAGGACGATGGGGGGATGGCAGGAGATGATCCTGCAAGTACCCCAAGCCTAAGCCATGTAGGGCTTTATAGGTGAGCACCAGCACCTTGAAACGAACCCGAAGAACCACCGGTAGCCAGTGCAGCTCGAGCAGGAGAGGTGTCACACGGGAGTACCAAGAAGCCCCCGTAACAACCCACGTGGCCGCATTCTGGACCAGCTGTAGTTTCTGGGTGCATCCCAAGGACAGCCCCATATAGAGGGCATTACAGTAGTCCAACCGAGATGTAACAAGGGCGTGAGTGACCGTGGCAAGGGCATTCCGTTCTAGGAAAGGGTGCAACTGGCGCACCAGGTGTACCTGTGCGAAGGGTCCCCTGGTCACGGCCATCAAATGATCTTCTAAAGATAGCCGTGAATCCAGGAGGACATCCAGATTGCGGACCCTTTCTGAGGGAGTGAGAACCACCCCTCCTACCACTAGTGACGGGGCCACTAGATCACGAGATGTAGTTATTTTGCTGCTCTTATTGCGTCATCAGATAATCACCCGGCCGCCCTCTTCAGTGTGACCCACTCCCTGCTCCACCAGGAAGCGCTGGAGGACCCCTTGGAGGGTAGAGCCAAGGATTTTGTTCAGTATCTGCATGACAAAATCACTCAGATTCGGGATGATCTGGACTCTGACTGGGTAGTCTCAGGGGGAGGGACTGGGCCAGGTCTTGAGAATGTTATCTGGGATGAGTTTGATCCTGTGACCCCTGAGGACGTGGACAGGATTCTGGGTAGACTGAATGCGACCATTTGTTTATTGGACCCGTGTCCTTCCTGGTTAGTGCTGGCTTCTTGGGAGGTGACATGAGACTGATTCCAGGGGATTACAAATGCTTCGTTGGGTGAGGGTGATTTTCCCGCTGCCTTGAAAGAGGCGATGGTGAGGCCTCTCCTCAAGAAGCCTTCCCTGGACCCGGCAATGTTGGTAAATTATCGTCCGGTCTCGAACCTCCGTTTTGTGGCGAAGGTTGTTGAGAGTGTGGTTGCGCAACAGCTCCGCCAGCACCTGGATGAAACGACGTATTTGGATCCATTCCAGTCGGGCTTCAGGCCCAGGTATAGCACGGAAACGGCATTGGTCGCATTGGTTGATGATCTCTGGAGGGCTCGGGACAGGCAGTGCTCCTCTGTCCTGGTCCTGTTAGATCTCTCAACGGCTTTTGATACCATCAACCATGGTATCATGCTGCACCGGTTGGAAGAGTTAAGGGGTGGGAGGCACTGTGTTGCAGTGGTTCTCCTCCTTTCTCTCTGACCGGTCGCAGTCTGTGTTGACAGGGGGACAGAGGTCGACCCCGAGGCCCCTCATATGTGGGGTGCCACAAGGGTCGGTCCTCTCGCTCTCCTGTTCAACATTTATGTGAAGCCGCTGGGTGAGATCATCCGTGGTTTTGGGGTGAGATACCATCAGTATGCTGATGACACCCAGCTGTACATCTCCACCCCAGACCACCCCAACGATGCCCTTGAAGTGATGTCCCGGTGCCTGGAGGCCGTGCGGATCTGGATGGGGAGGAATAGGCTCAGGGTCAACCCATCCAAGACTGAGTGGCTGTGGTTTCCGATGTCCTGATATAGTCAGTTGGTGCCATCACTGACTATTGGGGGCGAATCATTGGCCCCCACGGAGAGGGTGCGCAACTTGGGCGTCCTCCTGGATTCACGGCTATCTTTAGAAGAGCACTTGACGGCCGTGACCGGGAGGATTTTTCATCAGGTTCGCCTGATTCGCCAGTTGCGTCCCTTTCTAGATCGGGACTCCCTACGCACAGTCACTCATGCCCTCGTCACCTTTCGTCTGGACTATTGTAGCGCTTTCTACATGGGGCTCCCCTTGAGGAGCACTTGGAGGCTCCAGCTGGTGCAGAGTGCGGCCGCGCGGGTGGTTATGGGAATGATGTGGCGTTTCTATGTAACTCCTCTCCTGCACGAGCTGCACTGGCTCCCGGTGGTCTTCCAGGTGCACTTCAAGGTTTTGGTTATCACCTTTAAAGCACTCCATGGCTTAGGACCTGGTTATCTATGGGACTGCCTGCTACCACCAATAGCCTCCCACCAGCCAGTATCCTCCCATAGAGAGGGGCTCCTCTGGGTGCCGTCAGCCAAACAATGTTGACTGGCGGCCCCCAGGGGGAGAGCCTTCTCTGTGGGGGCACCTACGATCTGGAACGAGCTCCCCCCGGAGATATGGACGATCCCAGATCTACGCACCTTCCGTCGCGTGCTTAAGATTTTTCTATTTCATCAAGCTGGCCTGGCCTAAATCTTTTCTCCTGTTAAATGTAAATTTTAATTTGTTTTTAAATTATCGGGTATTTCAAATTTGTCTCAGCCAAATTATTTAATTCGTTTTTATTCAATTTTAAATTTTTGTATGTAAGTGTTTTATTCTGTGGCTGTTCACCGCCCTGAGTCCTTCGGGAGTAGGGCGGTATATAAATTTAATAAAAACAAAAACAAACAAAACAAGATGCTGGTATCCACAGCCCCTCAGTCTTGGATGGGTTGAGTCTGAGTCTGTTTCTTCCCATCCAGGCCCGTACCGCTTCCAGGCAGTGAGACATCACAAAAAGGGCATCCCCAGGGTGGTCCTGGGTAGTAAATGTGATATGTAATGCGATAACTGCCTAGAACTGTGATGGCAAACCTATGGCATGCATGCCACAGGTGGCACGTGTAGCAATATCAGTGGGCACGCCAGCTCAGCTCTGGCACACATGCGCGTGCTGGCCAGCTGATTTTTGGGCCTTCTGGGCCCACCAGAGGTAGGAAACCGGCCGTTTTCCTGCCTCTGGGGGGCCGGGGGGGGGGGAGGCCCTTTTTTCTTTCTCACCTGGATCCAGATCCTCTCTATGCATCTGGGGAGGGCGAAAACAGCCTTTCCCACTCTCTCGGAGGCCCTTCGGAGGCCTGAAATGGCCCATTTCCCAACTCCCGCTGCAACAGGAAGTGACATTTTTTGCTGTCCCCAGCCTCCAGAGAGTCCTAGAGAGGCTCTGGAGGCTGGGGACAGCAAAAAAAGTCACTTCTTGTCCCACCAGGAGTTGGGAAATGGGCCGTTTCAGGCCTCTGGAGGGCCTCCGAGCGGGTGGTGAAGGCTGTTTTTTCCCTCCCCAAATGCACAGAGAGGATCTGGAGCCAGGTGAGAAAGAAAAATGAGCCTAATGGGCCATCGCGTGCTAGGAGTGGCGGGGGGAGGAGGTTGTGCACACATGCGTAGGGTGGGTGCATAGAATTATGGGTGTGAGTATGCGCGCGCGCAAATTTCTCCCGCCCCCCGCTCTCCTGGCACGCGATGGCAAAAAAATTAGCTATCACTAGCCTAGAACTTTTAGAAAGAGTGTCAACAATCTGTATTAAACAGTCCCTTTATGAAATAAAAAATATGTTTGCATATGTTTGTATATATTCATAATTTTCTCTAACATTATTTATTTACTTGTGTATTCAATATATATAACCATCTCTCTCATATATTCAATGCATGATTGTATTTATGCTTGTCTTAAAAAATTAAACTTTTTCTCAAAGGATTTTATTTTAACAAAGAAAATAAAGTGTTTCAAAGTGTCATGAATTTAGTTTAAAATTTGAACATAGTTTTTAGCGATTTTCTGCGTGTTGAGACACAAGTTATTCATTCCTGGTATTAAATGCCGCTTATGACCTGCCAAGTAGAGCTCTATTTTTTTAAAAAAATGCATTCCATTTCTTTACATCGTCTGTCCTCGACTGAGTTACTCAGAGTTACTCATCTAGACAGATAATCCATTGCTTAGACTGACTCTTGTTCAATATTAGGCTTTTATCTGCCCCTTGCTTACATTGTTGGAAAACAGATCAGTCACAGGGCAACTTGGTATGAAATAGCAGTTCACCAACAGTACTCAGTAGAGACTCGCCAGCTTTCTGAACTTCCTGTTGGAATGATTCATGGTCACAGTTATGATGAGTTTCAGACTTGATATCTGTTGAAATGTTTTTTTCTGATATTGAATACTTGGTTTTCACCGTTATATCCTTTATAAAGCAATCTATTCTCATAAGTATTTCACATTGGGAAAATGAAGAATTGTAGACAGCCTAATTCCCCAGCCTTAAATATTTGTACCAAAGTATCTTTCTGTGTAGGTATTATTCTGCAAAACTAACATCATTTTCAATTACTGTATGTGCCTGGATGTAACGGTTATAAAGAGATATCCACAAGATTGAGATATAAAGCTGAAGTTAATGTTATATTTTTATCATCTCTCTATCATCAACTCAAGGCAACGAATTTGCTTAATACTTCTGCCTCCTAT
This sequence comes from Ptyas mucosa, assembly GCA_012654045.1. NCBI lineage: Eukaryota > Metazoa > Chordata > Lepidosauria > Squamata > Colubridae > Ptyas > Ptyas mucosa. Next base: position 5,055,981 of record WNWU01013629.1, on the reverse strand, counting down.
TTTGTCCATAATAAATTTGGCAGGTGGGTTGGTTGAGAGAGCGTGACTAGGCCAGTCCTTCAGCCTGGTTTTATGCCTAAGGGAGGTCTAGAACTCACAGTCTCTTGTTTCTAGGCCAGCATTATAACCATTATATCAAACTGTCCTTCTCCCACAATACCAAGCTTTCAACACCAATGTGACTCTTGTTTTTTTAATTCAATCATAGTCCGTTTCTGAGATATGCAACAGAATCTCAGTCAGGTCTACTAAAAAGTAAATACTGCTATATTCAGTGAATTTATTCCCTGGTTTATTCTCAGATAAATTGAACAGTCTTGGGAATACATTGTGCTTCTTGAAAGTTTGTTCATTTATTTGTTTGTTTAATTATTTAATTAATTTCTATAGTTCTCCATCTCAATCCATAACTCTGGGTAACTTACAATTCAAAAAATATATTACAATTAAAATATTAAAACATTTTGAAACAATACAAAACAATAAAAACATCCAAAATAAATATACATAGCAGCCAAGATAATTGGCCATTTAGCAATAAAACTAGGAAACGGGGCCCTTGACATATTCAGCATCCCAGGCTCGTGAAAAGAGCCAGGTTTTTAGGGCATTATGAAAGGCTAACAAGTTCTTATTGTATTAGTGATAGGATTTTCATACAACAGGATTTTGTTGTTGCTTTATGTAGCCTTTCTATTACTTGTATAGTAGTTGAATTAGTTGCCTACCTGCAAAAAACAGTTCTGACTGTAAGCTGATTTGATATATTACCTTATTATTTTGGGGGGGGAAAGACCAAAATGGCTTAATTTCAAAAGTGCAGATGTTTAGAGTAGCAATTCAAGCCCCACTTGCCAATGATTATGAGAATTACAATATATCTGGAGTCACTTGGATTTGCATAAGTATATTTAGTTGAGTGCTAATGGCAGCCTGAAATTTGGAAAGATGATGATGAACCAATCGGGTGATTGGTTTTTCCAATTTACTTATATTGTATTGTTTTGTTCCAGTGTGGGTTTTTTGACAGAGCCAGGCCACCTAGAGATGACATGGCCGAAAAAGTGCATCTGACAAGTGACAAGACTACTGATACCTAGAAAATGAGTGTCCAGATCAAGGATTTGTGTTCATGTTACCAGGAACCTTAATTTGGATCAAGATTGCTAAATAGCTGTAATTGGACTTATGCAATATTCTACATATTCAGAACATAGAAGACAGAAAACACTACTATCTCTGCCTCAGAACTGATGAGCAACCTTCCATCCAAAAAGAGCTAATGAAAAAGAATTGTTTCAGTTTTTTGAAAAACTGAAAGTGAAATTACTGGATACATCAAAAGCAGTCATAAATCCAAATGGAGCAGAGATGGAAAGCCAACAACACTTAAATGGATGAAAGATGAACAAGACACAGTGTTCAACTCTACTGTATATTGGCAAAATCTTGAGGCATCTCCCTAAGGATAGAAACTTTTATAAACACTGGCTCAGGGAGGTAAGCAATATTATGGGTAGTATTAAAGTACCTCCAGAAAGTAGAACTAGCCTTTCAAAATACTTCTTGAAAGTAAGACACACACAAGTATTTATCTATCTTTTGTAGTCTGGGCATCCTACAAAAATAGGGTCTGAAATATTTTGTTTTCACTATTTCACCTGTAAATAGAGTGAATATATTCTTTGCATTCCATATACTAATTATAAATATTTGGAAAGAAGCAAAGTTTTATATCCCTTTGTAGGAGTAAATGTATTATAAAAATTTATAAAATTTCAGAGCTTGAAAATGAGCCTCAGTACAAAAGCATAAAATAGAAATTTCCATTTATTTAATGAGTCTACATCATGAACAAAACAGATTACAATTGTTTGCAATATCATGATAGTAAGGAAAAGTATGGTATTCTAGGGAAAAAACAGAAATCAAAAAGGAGAAGTGTTGAATCTATATAGATTATTGTACTGTATTCTAGTAATATAATCCAGTTCTTTCCAACAGGAGGCCCAGGTCATAGATTGTAAAGCCAAGCCAAGAGAAAAACTAATTGGTAAATTTGATTTGATAGAAAGACTCCATGTAAACGAAATCAGATCAAGAAATAAAAATAATTCCTCAACACTTCCCAAGAAAAGTTCTGTGGTTCACAAATTATATAGTTAACATTTGCCTTGAATGGATGGATTATTCAGAAGAATTAAACATTTGGAGATGTACAGTTAAATAAATCATTCCTAAACTCACTAAGAGACATCTGGCTAGCAGATTAAATTTTGAAAGGACCTTCATCAATTTTGTTCAGAAACTTTTTGAAACAACCAATGTGTTCCTCTGTTTTTGCTCCTGCGATTCCCCATAGGTGCAGGTTATTTAGAATTGTATATCTTCCAACAGGAATGTTTTTCTGCTCTCTAACAATGATGGTTCAGTGACATTAATTCTGATGCATATAAGAATGACTCCAGCAACTCTTAGAAACCTGGCTGATCTCTCCCATGGAGTGACTTCAGTATAGCAAGCAGATTTGTGAACATTCTTACATGTTTTTTATAGATTGTATTTTTTTTATTGGGCCAAGTCCAACATGATTTCCAGTCTATAGATTATGTAATGATAGGACTGAAGTATTTTCCTTTGAAAAAAATCAAAATATATTTGTGTTTTTGGAATATTTGCAGCTGTAGTTTTTGGCAAAATGTATTTGTGTGAACAGTGAAAAATTCTGCACTAAGTCTTACCCAAGTGTTTATATTTTAAGCATCTCATAATCTTCTCTTGGATTGGTTTATGGATACTGTGTCTAACATCAGATGTTCTAGTTTTAATTGCTCCAATAATCCTACTGTTTGTTCTACAAAAACCAAAAACTATTATGTAATTTCTGTTGTCATCAAGGTAGACACAGAGAAAAAGCCCTATCCCTTTCTGCTGCTAGAATCCTTTGAACATTTTATACATTTTTCTGCAATCAAGAAATGAGCTAGATGCAGTGTACCTGCCGATCCATTCTTCAAAGAAGGTTTTGAAAAATATCACTTTCTAGCAGTTAACTGAGTAGCTAAACAAGTTGCCCATCTTTTATTCTGAGACTTTTTTTTTACTAAACTCGTAGAGTTTAGCCCACAGTCTTCGGATTCCTGGTGGTCCAAATATTATCAAGTCTGACCTTGTTTGACTTTTCCAGATCAGCCAAGGTTAACTAGGTGTTATTACCTATTTTTCTAAAAATCCTACCCGTTGGCTAGGCTGCTATTATTTTAGAGAAACAGAGGCTTTGTAGGAATCAAAGAACCTTTGCAGAGGAATATTTAAACAAGCTGTTTAAAATAAATAGAAGAAGCCTGTAATCACTCAACTAAGGACAGGCAACCTTTGGCCCTTGGTCTAATTTCATCTGGCCTTTGATCTAATTTCAAAAGGCCTCTGCAAATGATGAGCTCAAAGTTCTGTTAAGAATAAACTGTTCTCTGATATTATGTTAACTGGCAAGGAAGAGAAAAGTAAATGTCAGAAAGAATGAGAGAATAAAGGAGGTATCAGAAAGGGGAAAATGATAGTCCAGTCACTTTTATTCTAATTTCATTGTCTTTTTTCAGATGCATTGTCCCTGTTACAACACACACAAAAACTATTTTTGCATCTAAAGAGGTTATGTTATTCTCTGTAGTTTTCATCTTAGCTTAAAATCTCTACTTGATCATAATTAAATTTATTGTGATTTTCATTATTATCAATTATGAATTGAGAAAAAATAGTCAAGAATGGAGTACTATTGTGTTGTTTCCTCTGTATTCATATACCATATAAAGGATGACTGCATCCTTTGAGGTTAATCACATCAACTGATTAATATCCATCTATGTAAGCAAAGCAATTAGTATTGTTTTTGGCAAGAACAGTAAATATTGATTTATAATCCAGAACTGGCTGCACACATGTACATCAGTGGCCCATAATTGTCTTAAGTGAATGAGATAGAATATGTTTTTTTAAATGTTCTTATGTGCAATACTTTTATATTATCTATGTACATGGTGCATGTTTACACTGGCATTTGTTTTTCTTAAAAGAAGTTCAGATATATTGATTAAGAAATAAAATAACTGTTATCTTAACTCCATATTTTGTTAACATTTATTTAGAATCAGGCTTCTACATGGTCCTCTGATCAGACAATCTCTATGAATAGCCACTAACATTAATCTACTGCTTGCCAATGGCTATGAATAGTCAACTATTTACTTCACCTACATAGGCAGCCCTGAAATAGATGCACAAGTCAGTAGTGGAATTGAACTTAGTCTTTCTCACAGATCTCTTCATCTGCTAAAATAAATAACACCACAATGCTGGAGAACTACCAGCCTTGGTGGCGCAGCAGACTAAAGTGCTGTTAAGTAGCACCAGCTGCCTGCAATTACTGCGAGTTCAAATCTCACCAGGCTCAAAGTTGACTCAGCCTTCCATCCTCCCGAGGTAGGTAAAATGAGGACCCGGATTGTGGAGGCAATAAGCTGACTTTATATAAAAAAGAACACCCTTAGGGGGCCCCGAAAGCCCTACTAAGCAAGTATATACAAAAGTATGAAGGCTATTGCTTAATGCATTGTAAGCCGTCCTAAGTCTCCAGAGAAGGGCGGCATATAAATCGAACCAATCAATCAGAGATTTGTGACCAAGGACAGCTGAAGGATCATTTGCAGCTTTTTCTTCAGCAGCCTGTCTATCTATTAAGTTTATTATCTAATATCTTTCCACAAATGAGTCTGCCATCAGAACAGAGGTGAAAGGTGATTGCTAAAATAGAACTCTTGAGTAACATCAACCCATTTGATTACTGATCTAAGTATCTGTGTTGCCATCTCCTTTTAAGCAATAATATCTAATCCTAGCTTGATTAAAATTGTATTACTTTGTTAATGGGTTCTTAATTTTAAAAAAAACACCTTACTATTGCATGTGTTTTATACAGTATTTTGAATGGAAACCATTATATTTGGTTAGTCAACTTCACATTGACTAGGTTGTTGGGCATCTGCTGGCCCTAGAGCCATATGGGGCTTTGGAGTACATTTCAAGGACCACATTGTCCTGATTTTGGAGGAGAGTACAGAATTTTTAATAAGTAAAATATAAAATATTTCTATCCTTTTTATTGCAGTTGTCATATTATACCAATATTTGAGGAACTACTTAAACGATCTTTCTTCACAGTTAGAGAGCAATGGGAAGTCCTAAACAGACAATGATACTTTGAACTTAATTTCTTGTAGCAAACTTCCTTTTTGCAAATATTTTGGGGGAAAAATGCTTCACATTCTTCTCAAGTTATTGTTTATGGACAAGTTCTTTATTTATGCTGACTGGCACACATCCATGTTGAAATACTGTCTGAAGTTAGCGCCTCTTAACAATGTAAAATCTTAACTTTAGCTTATGCTGGCGCCATAATATGACACAGCAGGAATGTTTTTAATATCCAAGAAACTAGTGTGTTTTTAAATGACTTCAGATTGTGATGCAGGGACGTCATTCATTGCACACCCTACTGTGTGTAAAGCAAACAAATAACAACAAAAAAGCAGGTGATTGGAAAAGAGAATCAGGCAAAAAAAAAAAAAAAAACCACCCTCCAAGACCAATATTTGGTTCTCACTGTTGTCTTCTGTGGTTACTCAACAGTTCAAAAGAACAGGATGTTTAGTACTGAGGTAATTCTATTTTTGCCCTTTTTCAATCAAGGGTTATGTCAATATTATACTGTTCCAGAAACAATCTTCTTTGTGGGGCATAAATACTAGTAAATGTTCCAAAGGTGATTGTAACAATTCAAAATATCTTTATTGTCTGCTCATTAGTTTTCAAGTTGAAGATGAAGTTAATGCCAAAGCATCACTGATTTTCATCGTGAAATGAAGCAGAAAAAAACTACAATCCTTTCTTACATCTAAAAACCTTTTTGCTGCCTCATGTACTATTTGGAGCTCAAATATTGAAATGACACTCTTCCTACCCCCTCCCAATATATGGAGAAGTAAAAAAGCGTTCTTGTTTATCATTAAAAAAGTGTCTGTCTTCGGCAATAAACAGCATGTAGATTGATAAATGCTTAAATTTAAAGGGAAGTTTAAATATCTTACCTACAGTCGTAACTTAAAGCACTGTTGATAACCTGTGACACTGAGGCTCCATATGGCTCACTCTATGTCTTGAATGAAATCTTCAATATCACTCTAGAAGTTGCCACAGAAATGTAAAGTATAACTATTTTTAAAATAAATAAAAATAAACCACTCTAGGGAAACTTCAAGACTGGTATACAAATGGGGAAAAATAGATTAATATGACAGAGAGAGAAATGTATTTAATTCAGGAGAAATAATCCTATTAACTGCTTTTAATTAATTGCAATTAATTTTATTTCAGCCAAATATAGATTCAGGGAAGAAGAGCTAGGAAGTTACTTGAGCAGGGGATTGGACTAGAAGACTGTTAAGGTCCCTTCCAACTCTGTTATTCCATTTCCTGTAATCTGTATTCTGTATTCTGTATTTAAGAGATTAGTAAAATATCTTCAGTGGATACAAAACATTTGTATTTGAGAGCAGATTGTTTAAATCTCAAGATGCATCACCAGTCAAATTCAGCCAAAGGCTCTTGTCTATTATTCTGCAACCTATTTTAAAATGTAGTATTAAAGTTCCAAATTATAAAAGTTGTTATTTTTTTCATTTAAAGAGCAATAGTTATTATTGATAATGCCAACTTTAAGTGACAAATGACCATTATTCCAAAACCATTTGGAAGTCCAGTTTATTGCACTACCATCTGCCTGGACTCAGGTAAGGTCGTTATTTCAAGGCAAACATTAAGCAACTGCAAAGCCAGCAGAAAATTGTTTCCCAAGCTGTATGGAAAGCCAGCCAAGTGAGTGGGAGCCATTAATAGTCATTTCACCTCCTTTCCACTTCAGCTACTAAGGTCTTATAAGGATCTGCCCTAGGTTTCTGTTAAAAGAGTCAACTACCTTCTGAAGCATTGCTATATCAGCCATGGCATTTGGCTACAAAATATTCATACTTTTGAAATAATTTCCTTTCAAACAATATATTACATTGATCTCTTATGCTTGAATGGCTGCTGCTCTTCAACCCAAGAGGCAAAGGAAATAGCAAAATCCAATTAAGAATTTGGAGGTTGGGGTGGAGGCTCACTCTCTCCTTTTGCTGGATTTCTATTAATTGTCCTCTAAAGAATTCTCATTTCCAAGTAAACCAACTGTTCCACTTGAAATACTACGCAAATATTTCACACTGCAATCCTAGCATTGAATTAGTTAGACTTACTTCTGAGTAAACCAACTGTTCCTCCCTGTATTGATGGGGGAGTGAGAGAGAGGAAGGAAGGAAGGCAAGCATTTTGGCAAATTCTTTTACACCTCTCTCCTTTGGCTAGATTTCTATTACACCCCCTCTAGCCAATTGGTTGGGGGCTAACTGTCACAGAGGGCGGAACACCCAGGACAAACCCTCTTTCTGCGAATGGGCCATGTCGAAGGGTGTGGGAGGAAGAGGTCAGTGGCCCATTCCCCAGGGCAAATGACTGGAGGCGTGCCAGCTGAGGAGATAAGTCGGGGGGAAATCGCCCAAGGAGAAATGCCCAGTGGTGGGATTCTGCCGGTTCTAGGTGGTTCGGCTGAACCGTTTGTTAAATTGCTGGCTCGTCTCACCCCTTGCCCCATCCCTCCGCACCACTGGGTGAGGGGTGGGCGAGCCAGCAATTTAACAAACAGTTCGGTGTTTTTTTGTAATTTTATTGGCCTTGCAGCTGCTGCGGGGCTTCAAAGGGCCGCCCTACAGCTGATCAGTGTCAAAAGAAAACAAATGAGTAGACCCCTGCCTGAAAAAATAAATGGGTAGACCCAGTGGTGGGATTCTACTTCGGTAGAACCGGTTGTTAAGGAGTTAAATAGTTAAGCTAGTGGTTGCCAAAGGGGGCAGTACCGGGGGCGGTGGGATGCCTTAGGGGGGCAGGGCAGCAGGGGGGTGCTAGAGGCAAAAGGGGGTGACAGGGGGGGCTAAGTGGCAAGGAGGGTGGCCCCCACCCTTTGGCCTGTGCCTCGCAGCAGTTACCTCCTTGCAAGCAAACAGCAGGAAAAAACAACTCCTTTCAGCTTTAGCTTAGGCTTGATTAGATCTACCTCCCAACTCTCAGCTGTTTTGCGCCGGCTCTTTTGCAAGCTCTTGTTTTGCAAGCTCTTTGCTAGCTGCAAAGAGTGATTTTTTCCTAGCTAAAAGGAAACTGAAAGTAAAGCAGGCTCTGCTGCAACATGACAAAATGAGGCAGGGAGAGAGATTTCTTTTTCTCTTTGCTCACCAAAAAAGGTAGGTGCAAACAATGGAAAATTTAGTTCAAAAGAGGAGAGTTCAAGATTTTAAAACACAAAAGAAAAAATTTATCTATTTAACTAGGGAATTGTAATAATTGAGATACTATTAATTGTATATTGTATTTTTTTTATTAAAAAGTTTTACAGATTATACAGAAAATTTTCCCCCCTCTCCCCACCCCCTCCCGCCCCCCCCCCCCCCCTCCCTCCACCCTGTCCCTCCCCCCTCTCCCTCCCCCCCCTTGACTTCCCGGGATTAGTTCAGGGTATTAAATAAAAACTCGAAACTATAAGCTAGCAGTATAATAAACAATAATAATAAATAATTATGAACCTTGATCTTTAACTCCTAATAATAAAACAACAATATTCTAATTATTATAACAATTTCTACTATGTATTTCATTCATAAGCTAATTGAAAATTCTTATTACAATATTTATTCTGAATATAATCTATCCAACTTTTCCACTCCTTTATATATCTTTCATTTGAATAGTCTTTGAGATATGCGGAAATCTTCGCCATTTCTGCCAAATGCACTACTTTTAATGTCCATTCTTGAATTGTAGGTACATCTTGTTTCTTCCAATATTGTGCCACCAGTAGTCTTGCCGCTGTTATTAAATTTAAAATCAACTTTATTTCAGTTCCTGTACAGTCTGTTATAATACCTAACAAGAAAAACTGAGGCGTAAATTTAATCTTTTTCTTTAATACATTTTGAATTACCCACCAAATTTTTATCCAGAATGCCTTAATTTTGTTACAGGTCCACCATATATGATAATAAGTGGCATCCTGACTTTAGGCTGAATGTTCGAATACATACAAGATAATTTTTTGGGATCTAAATGCCATCTGTAAAACATTTTATAAAAATTTTCTCTCAAATTTTGAGCCTGTGTAAATTTTACATTTCTGACCCATATAGTTTCCCATGTGTCCAAAGTTATTATTTCCCCTCTATTTTGTGCCCACTTTATAATCCTTAACTAATTCTGTCTCAGAATCTATTTCCAATAATACATTATATAACCTTTTTATATGCATTTGGCTCTGATCTCTTATCTGCTTAATCAAATTCTCTTCTTGCTGCAAAATACCCTTCTTTTGGTCCTCTTTCCATCTGGCCTGTAGCTGGCCATATTGGAACCAGGTTTTAATTATTCCTTGTTCTTTTAGTTGTTGAATGGTTTTTAATTGATACCCATATCCTTCCTTTTCCAAAAGTTGCTCATAAGAAATCCCATCTTGCTTTTGTTCAATATTTATATTTTCAATTGTGTGTCTAGGTATCGCCCAAATCGGAATTTTATCATTTAATTTATAACTATACTTTTTCCATACACGTAACAAAGAACTTCTCAATATATGACTTTTAAATGTATTATCTACCCTTTTATCATACAATAAATATGCATGCCAGCCAAAAACCAGACCATACCCTTCCACATTCAATATCCTGTCCTCTGTTAAATTAATCCAATCACTAACTAGTGATAGTACAGCCGCCTCATAATATAGCCCTAAATTGGGCATTTTAAGTCCTCCTCTTTCTCGAGAATCTTGCATTATTCTCTGTTTAACTCGAGGTTTCTTCCCTGCCCAGACAAACGTATTTAAACCTTTTTGCCATTCTTTAATTAATTTATCGGTTTTAAGTATTGGTATTGTTTGAAAAAGGAACAAAACCTCGGTGAAAGATTCATTTTTATGGCAGCTATCCTTCCTAGTAGTGACAACTGTAACTTTCGCCAATTCTGAATCTCCAATTGCATCTTTTGCCACAATAATTCATAATTGTGATGGTATAATTTAGAATTACTTGTCAGGATATTTATACCTAAATACTTGACCTTTTTAGCTATTTCAAATCCTGTTTGATTTTCCATCTCTTGTTTTTGTGTAACAGTCATATTTTTAGCTATTATCTTCGTTTTGGCTGCATTTATTTTAAAGCCAGATATTAATCCATACTCTTTGATTGTATCCATTAATATTTTAACAGATTGTGATGGTTGAGTTAAGGTAACAACCAGGTCATCTGCGAATGCACGTAATTTATATTCTTGTTGCCTAATCTGTATTCCCTTTATTATGTCTGAATCTCGTATATTATTCAGCAATATTTCCAGTGACAGGATAAATAATAATGGAGACAAAGGACATCCTTGCCGAGTACCTTTTTCTATTGAGAAATTTTCCGTTACGCCTCCATTAACTATTATTTGCACCGTTTGTTTCTGGTATATTGCCTTTATTGATTGTATAAATGTATCTCCAAACTGCATTTTTTCAATTAGTTTTAATAAAAACTGCCAATTAAGCCGATCAAATGCTTTTTCGGCATCTAAGAATATTATACCCGCAGCGACCTGGTTGTTCCTTTCTAAATACTCCAAAACATTGACAATATGTCTCACATTGGTTTTCATTTGTCTGCCACTTATAAAACCTGTTTGGTCATGATGTATCATTTGCTGCATTACCTTCATTAATCTATTTGCCAATACCTTAGCAAAAATCTTATAGTCCGTGTTTAACAATGAAATAGGCCTATAATTTTTTGGTTCTGTATGGTCCTGACCTTCCTTTGGTATTAAGGATATAAAGGCTGCTTTCCAAGAGGGAGGAACCTTTTCTCCCTGCTGTATTGTATTAAATAATTCTTTCATTGGTTCAGCCATCTCTTCAAACAAATGTTTATAATAAACCGCTGTCAGGCCATCTGTTCCCGGGGCCTTCCCCAACTTTAAATCTTTAATAGCAGACATAATTTCCTCTGATGTAATTAATCGAGTTAACATATCCCTTTGGTCTTGTGAAACTGGCTTAAGATTCTGCTTCTTAAGGAATCCATCTATATCTATATCCTGAATCCTGTCTACCTTATATAATTCTGAATAATATTCTATAAATGATTTTTTAATTAATTCTTGCTGAAAGACTTCTCTACCTTTATATTTAATTTTTTCAATTGTTCTTTGATTTTGTCTCTTCCTAAGCATATAAGCCATCCATCTTCCAGGTTTATTAGCATTAGAAAATGTATTATATTTAGCATACTGTAAATTAGTTGCGGTTTGATCTGCTATCAACATTTTGAATTGTTCTTTCAGCAATTTGATAACCTCCTTAACTTTATTATCCCTTGGGTTTTTTATCAGAAGTGCCTCATTTTCCTTAATTTGCTCTTCCAATGCCCTTCTTTTTTCCCCTTGCTTTTTTCTAAATTTATTATTCATGTAAATCAGAACACCCCTCATATAAGCCTTAGATGCATCCCAAACCATTTCCATTGGGGTACCCTTTTGCATATTCATAATAAAATATTCTCTCAAAAATTTCTTACATTCCTTAATATTTTCTCCATATCTAAATAAATTTTCATTTAATCTCCAGGACCTCTTTGGTCCCTTAGTATAGTCTATTTCTACCCATACAGGGCTGTGATCTGTCAGGGTTCTTGGAAAAATCTTAGTCTTCTTCACCCTAGGGAAAAGATCATTAGATATTAAAATAAAATCTATCCTTGAAAAGGATTGATGTCTATCCGAGAAGAAGGTAAAATCTTTATCTGTTGGGTTTCTATCTCTCCAAATGTCTTTCAACTCCCACTCCTCCAACATGTCAAAAAAAGATCTTGGCAACTTAGCTCTTGAGGCCGAACCTTGTTTCAATCCTAGCTTGTCTTTTTTAACATCAAGTAACACCATTCCAATCTCCAAGCAAAATACATGACTTATAATTCCAATTAATCATTTTTGAATGTAAAAAACTATAGAATATCTCCTGTTGTTGATTGGGTGCATAAACTCCCAAGATTAAAGTTTTTTCACCTTGGATTGAAACTTCAATTGCCAAATATCTACCTTGTACATCTGCTTCTATTAATTTTGCAATTAAGTCCTTCTTCAGGTAGATAACTATACCATTTTTTTTGTCTGGTGATGCTGCAACATAATGCACACCCAATCTTGAATTTATTAAATATTTTTGATCTTGTGATCTAATGTGAGTCTCTTGCAAACATATTATATCATTTTTAAATTGCTTAAGATACGTATAAATTTTTCTTCTTTTTTGTGGGGAATTTAAACCATTAACATTCCATGATAGGAATCTAGTTCCCATGCTTAAATTTCTGAAGCCTCAGGAGCATTTGCTGGTTTTCCAGCTCTAATCGACTTTTCGGTCTGGCTCCTCCCACTGCTTCCGTTTTAGCAAGTTCTCGACTTGGTAATTGCAATTGTTGAATTTTTAACTCCTCCTTGCGCTTTGCTGTAGCCGCTCTGGTCATTCTTTGCTCTTTAGGTAATTCTTCGGTCACATCCACCAAGACTTGGAGGAGATCTTCTTGACTTGTTGAGGTTCCCCCCTGGGCAATGGATAGCAATTCTTCCTGTGGTTTCTTTTCAGCTATTTGTTTTGCTTTTATTTCAGGAGATTTGGGCCTTCCAGCTTTTAAAACATTTATATAGAAATCCCTTGCTTTATCCGTTGTATTGAGCCTATATCTTTCACCAGAATAATTCACCACTAGACCAGCTGGAACATCCCATCTGTATTGTAGCTGACGATTCTTCAACTCCTCCACCAAAAATGCATAATCCCTTCTCGCTCTTAACATCTTTGGAGGAATCTCCTTCATTGTCATCACTTCTTGTCCTTCCACTTCTAGCTTTTTTTTGTAGGTTGCTTGCAACACTTCGTTACGTACATGTCTTGTAGTAAAATATATTACTATATCTCTAGGTAGTTTTCTTTGCCTAGCCACCCAGGAGTTAACTCTGAAAATTTTGTCTATTTGCCACAACACCTCACGTTTTGGCATCCCCAGCGCTAATGCCAATGCTTCTCCCAGCTTCTCCTTTAGGTTTTCTTTTTTATCTTCTTTAACTCCTCTGATTCTCACTGCAAACTCCATTTCTCTGTATTGCACCAAAATTAATTCCATCTCAGATCTCTCAATTTTTTGCTGTGCCATCTCCAGCTTGCTGCTCATAATTTCAGTAGTTTCTTTAACCTCCTCTATCTTGCAATCAAGACTTTCAGCTTGAGCAGCTAGCCCCTGGAATGCAAAAAGTATGTCTTCTCTGATATCCACATTACGTGCTGCCAGTTCTTCTGTTACTATTTGAATTTTAGAGTCTATCACTGCAGTGAGATCATCTGCTACAGTTTGAATTCTGTTATCCAAAACAGCTGTAAGTTTGTCTTCTGTTGTACTCAAAGCCCCTTGGACAACCTGCTGTATCATTTCAATTGTTAAAGTCTGTGTTTCCTGTACTTTAGAAGCATGAGCAGGTGAACTCCCAGCACTGGGTGTGCCTTTAGCCGGAGCTGCTTTTACTGAGGGAATTTTCGTAGCCATCTTAGGGAGAGATTATTTTTCCCCCCTCCTCCTTCTTTTGTTCAGTTTCTTTCCTTCTTCCAATATTCTTGAATTATCCTTTTAATTATTAAGCAGCCAAATAGTCAAAATCTTTAAATAAGTTCCAACAAACAAATCTTAGTAAAGTCCTCCTTCTAGTAAGTCTTTAACAGAGAAATTTTTTTAAAAAAATCACTTAAGGCTGTGCCAAAGCTCAGATCACTTTCACTTTCCCAGCCACTCAAGCCTCAATCGCCATTTTAGTTGCAAGTTGTAACTTTCAAAGGAGGCAATCCACAAGTTTAAAGAAGTTAAGTATAATACTTGCTATTAAAGTCCTCCTGGCTAATCCTGTCTGTTTCTGTTGGTGAAAAGAAAAAAAAGTTAAAAATAAAGCAAAAAAACCCCCTCAGATGTGGTCGCGGCTTGTGGCTCTGCAGCGGCAGAGATGTTTCCGGTCCGGAGCAATTGGCTGGCTTCTGGGGAACTCAAACCTTCCGCCTCCACAGAAATCCTTCTGGGGGGCTTTGGTGAGTTCTACCCCCACCAGCCGGCTCTTGCCTTTCCCCTTTGCCCGGGGAAAGGTTTTTCAAACCTCCCGACGGCGTTGGATTGCCGTTCGGGGGTTTTTACAGAACCGGGAAGCGGGCGCTCTCATTAGGGCGCCGTCCAGGCTCGCGGAGCTGCCGGAAGTCTAATTGTATATTGTATTGAAAGCAGAAATGGTTAAGTTGTGGTTTGGAGGAATATATGGGGGAAATTATTTGGTTTATTATTATTGGTAAATATAATTAATGGATTTGTAAGAAATTGGATTGCATGGAAATAATTGGAATATTCATGTTCATATTGATTAATATACAAAAAAGATAGTTATATAACTAATTGATTTATATTAAATTGTTGAATTTGTATTAAACAACTGCAATATTACATAATTAACCAATGTGAGGATGGGTATAAAAATAGATGACAATGGGAAGGGTATAATATAGAATAGAAGGGAAAAATTGAATTTGATTAAGATTAGAGATGAGGATGAAGGGTAATATTGGTTTTTTAAAAAAATAGATGAGGAATAAATATGGCAAAAAGGAAATATAGAAATTGTAAATTTGATTAAAATGACTAAACACTGTTTAAATTTGTGAACTGGCCAAATACTCTGTTCAGAGAAAATACATTGTATGTGTGTAGTATGTTTCTAATTATTGCTATTTATTCATATTTGTTCTCTTTTATTCTTTAAAGTTTAACAATTCATTCTTTATCTTAATATTTTTATATTTGTTTGGGTTTGGCTTTCTTCCCTTTCATCTTTTTTATTGTACAGCAATCTTTCTCCTCCAACCCACCACCTCTCTCTTTTCTTTCCGTCTTACTTTCTCTCCCCCCATCTTCTTCTCCTCCCTACTTCCTCTTCCTTTCTCCTTCTCCTCCTCTCTTACCCTCACTCCTACTCTAATTTCCCTTCCCTTCCTTCAACCCTCTCTTTCTGTATCCTTTTATGCATATGGACTAATCAGAGGGCTGAAAAAGTTATTTTTGACTGGTCCTCACACTTTTGACCAGTCCTCGAACTTACGACTGTCCTCACATTTTACATTTTTGCCCTATCTTGTCACCATGGTGAAGAGAAGCAGGTGTGAAACGAGTGACACAGTTGTTAAGAATGCTACAATGGGCATAAATGATGACCAGTCATAAGTGCGAAGACCAGTTAACAATGTGAGGACCAGTCAGAAATGACTTTTTTCAGCCCTCTGAGTAGTCCCTATGTGCATATGGACTAGTCAGAAGGCTGAAAAAGTTATTTTTGATCGGTCCTCGCACTTTTGACCAGTCCTTGAACTTACAACTGTCCTCACATTTTATGTTTTGTGCCCTATCTTGTCACCATGGTGAAAAGAAGTAGTGGTGAAATGACTGACACGGTTGTTAAGAATGCTGCAACGGGCATAAATGTGAGGATGGTCATAAGTGGGAGGATCGGTCAAAAGTGCGAGGACCAGTCAGAAATGACTTTTTTCAGCCCACTGAGTAGTCCCTATGCACATAGCCACGCCCACCCGGTCACATGACCAGTTAGCCATGCCCACCCGGTCACATGACCACCAAGCCACACTCAATTAAGCCACGCCCACAGAACTGGTTGTTAAAAAAATTGAATCCCACCACTGGAAACGCCCAAGAATGAAAAGTCAGAGACTAAAAGTCCTAGACCCAGCGTAGTATGTGTGTGAGCACACTCACATTTGTGAACTGGTAACAAAGGTAAGTAAATTTCACCCCTGCTCTAACTCCTTGATGGGGACATGAAAGGTGCCCCCAAAGGCATTCCCTGGGCAACAGTGATGTCATTGGCTAATCTTTTCAATCCAGAGCACCTTAAAAGGTGCCTCCAACATGAACAGGAATGGGAATACGTAAGAAACAAGAAAGAAGTCAAAGAAACAATCAGTCCACTAAGAAAATGGAGAAGATGGCAAGGAAGTGATGGGTAGAAATCCCAAAGTGAGAAAGCAGAACTCTTTCATTTTTTCTTTGCATCTGCCTTCACAAAGAAGGAAAAAATAGTTCAACCTACCAAAAGCAATACGATAGGCAACAGAATAAAAATGCAAGTCAAAATAGGCAAGAAAATGATAAGAGAACACCTAGCCATTTAGAAGAGTCCAAATCCCCATAATCAGATGGTTTTCATCCCACAGTTCTGAAGGAGCTGGAAGATGTCATTTTAGAACTACTGAACGTAATCTTTCAGAGCTGCTCAAGCACTGCAGAACTGGAAACTTGGAAAAATATAAAAAGTAAAAAGTCCGGAGAGAAAAAATGGGAGAAGGACAGAGAAAAAATACATTAAAAAATGACTCCCCCTCCCTCAATAAGACAAGTAAAACAATTTCAGTAACTTTTCACCTTCTATAAGATTTGAACCAAAAACCTCTTCATCCCATATTATCTTTATCTACTAACAAATAACAAGTCTTCATCATTCATTCTTAATCAGAAAAAGTCCATTAAGAGCTATCAGAAATACACACATGCACATATACACACAAATTAACTTAATTTGAAGTTGGACATGATATATATATATAGAATTAGAATTAGAATTAGAATTAGAATTAGAATAGGATAGGATAGAATAGAATAGAATAGAATAGAATTGAATTGAATTGAATTGAATTGAATTGAATTGAATTGAATTGAATTCTTTATTGGTCAAGTGTGACAAGGAATTTGTCTTGTGCATACGCTCTTAGTGTACATTAAAAAAAGATACATTCGTCAAGAATCATAAGATACAACACTTAATGATAGTCATAGGGAAACAGTCAATATAAATCTTAATGATACCAGCAACAAGGTTACAGTCATACAATCATAAGTGGGAGGAGATGGGTGATACAAGTGATGAGAAGATTAATAGTAATGCAGATTTAGTAACTAGTTTGGCAGTGTTGAGGGAATTATTTGTTTAGCTGGGTGATGGCTTTTGAGAAAAAATTGTTCTTGTATCTAGTTGTTTTGATACACACAAACACACAATGTCCAACATCAGATTGAGTTAATCAAGAAATATTCTGCTCTTGTGTGGGATTTTTGGTATGTGAGATATTGCCATAGGCACAGATAAATCAGTTAGCGGTTCAGATACATTCAATATATCAAAGGCAGAGAAAAAAAATTGCACATCCCCCTGTTCAGGAGTTTAGTGTGGGGAAGAACAGAAGTAATTGTTTCCATTAATAAAACAGATCAATAGAGATTTCTATATTATAGCTTTTTGTGAATTTAGGCAGAGCTCAGAGTTGATGAAAAATTGGAATTTGGTCAACAATTATGAAATCTTTCTCTCACAACTCAAGTAATTTTTCATGGACATACTTCAGTCCCCTGAACTTAAATGGTCTATTTTTCTTATTTAAAATCCATATAATTTCCTTATTAATTTCTGATTTTCTTTCCCATATTTCAACAGTATAGCATGGGATACCTTTTAGTACTAAACATTTTCTTTGTTGGGCATTGCAGGACAGTATAATTTATGTCACAGTTCCCTAAACATTCAACAAATGCATTTCCATGAATGATGATTAATTCAGAATAATGTAATCCTTAAACTACCCTAGTCTTTTAATTAAAAACAACAACAGGGTCTTCTGATTGTACTGGAATTCAGAATGCAGGCAAGACTGAGGGCTAATCGTGTCCTTTTTGGAAAGGCGGTATATTGCATCATTAACATTTAGAATGACAGTTACCAAAATATTTCCCGTCTATTGATTTTTTTTGGAAGGACTTCTAAAATTCTTTTTAGAAATTTTTAAAAACCAAGGGGGAAAAAAAGAAATTGAAGGATTACATATGGAGAGAGTTAAAAGTTGTAGCTTGGAGACAACTTGTACAAGTTGTAGCTTGGAATGTAGGAAATACAGAAGCTGCTTATGTACAGTAATGTTTTCTTCAGGAAGAATATAGAAATGAACTGCTTAGCTTCAGTGAATTAAATCAAGTCTTATGGAAACTCCATGAAGAAGACTATAGAAATGTTCCCTCATCATTTTGTAGTGTATCTTAGTTGATTTCCAGTTTTGCCAATGTAACTGCTGAATCAGTCTCCAAAGAACAAATCCCTCTGGTTCTTTTCTTCATCTTTTCCAGCCAGCAAATCTTTCAAGTTATATTTTTGAAGGGTTCTTACACTTGACTCTATTATAGCAGAAGTAAAAGAATTTTAAAGTTCTTGAAAAGCCTTTACAGTCACAACTTGTGAATTTGCTGTCTCATATGATAAAGATCCTCCAACCCTACTGTCAACCATATTTCAATCTTCACTTTATATTTATTTTGCTATCAGGTCAATAAATCCAATTATTTTCCTCGCAATTTAGAAGTATAAATTAATTAAAATCAATACCATAGTCTAATGTGCTTTTGGAGGACAAAAAAGAGGCTGTCAGGATTAAGATGGAGGTCTCTACAATGGATACAGAGGCTTTGCCAGAGGCTTCCATGCAACCAACTGAAAAACAGTAATTAGACTCTCTACTGCAAACCAACAAATTTTATGGTGACAATTCTTGGTTTTATAGACAGAATCAGTATCTATGGAATGAAGTAATTGATTATATAAGCAGGAAGAGTCGAAACCGGGATCTTAAATTAGAGGAAATAATTTTAAGAGGAGAAAGAGTTTTTAAAATATTTAATCCAAGATTATAGTATTTTTAAAAGTTACATATGATGAAATGTTTAAGTTAGACATAATTTAAGAACTGGGAAAAAATATAGAAAGAAAGGAAGAATGGAAGATTAATTTCTTTTGAGGAGGATTTTAGTAATAAATTTGAAAAGTTTACTGTTTTATTGAAGCAAAAAGGTTTAATTAAAATTATAGCTTTTTCAAACTTATTGAAGTATTAAAATGGTTAATTTAAAATTTAATGGATAGGTTTTTTTTCCTTTTTTAAAAAAATAAAGTTTTGAAATTTATATTTTGAAGAATGTTTTAGTGATGTATTAAGAGATCTTAAAACGTTTAATCTAAGATTATAGTATTTTTTTAAAAAAAGCTATATGTGGTGAAATGTTTAAGTTAGACATAATTTAACAAATATGAAAAGTGATAAGAGAATTTATAAAGGGTAGGTTGATGAATAATTTTTAAAAGGGGAGTTAAAGAGTGTGAGGGAGTTTTGAATCTTGTAGTAAGTTAGCATATTTTAGTTTATGTTTGTTAAATACTATACCCTGTTTTTGCTCTGGGAAGTCGGATGTGGGGGGGGAGGGGGGTTGAAGGATGGGTGGGGATAAAATTGTTGTATAGATAAATGTATTAATAGAAAAGTAAGGAAATTGGGAAAATGTTATAAATAGTGGCAGAATAAGAAGAAGACATAAAAGACGTACCCAGATGATATACTATATGATGGATTATGAATTGTATGTCTGTTTATAAAATAAAAAACTTTTTTTATAATAAAAAATTAAAAATTAAAAAAACAAGAACAGATCCATCTGATCTTTATTAACTTATATGTGTGAATACCAAGTGATCAATTCCAAATTCAAGAATGGAAAGCATCCAAGACTAGAGGTGGATTTAGACATTTCATAACCTGGAGAAAGGAAAGCAAGGAACTCTTCCAATTTCATATACAAAAACAATTACCTCTATTGCAGCCTCAACTGCCCCTGAAGGCAGTCAGCTGGTTTAGGAATACAAAGGGTCTGTAGCATTCACAGTGTTTTCCCTCAACTCCTATCAAACATTTGCTGGTGGTGCCTCTCTAATATTTATTTGATTTAACCCAATTTTCTCTAGCTTGGGGCTTTCCAGACGATATTTTCCAGAATTCCAAGCCAACAACAGACATTTAGTTGAAAAGCTATAGAGATGATAAAAAATAGGGAAAGAGATGGATATGGACAGTGAGAGAAAGAGAGAAAGATGATACAATGATAGAGATAAAAATAGAGGTAGAGATGAAGACATGACAGAGAGATAAAGATGATAGAGAGATGATAGAGACAGAGAGAGATGATATAGACAGAGAGAGATTATATATAGAGATAACTGGGTAGATCCAGGGGAGGAGACGGGGGTAGGTCTTGAGAATATTATCTGGGATGAGTTTGATCCTGTGGCTCCTGAGGATGTGGACAGGATTCTGGGAAAGCTTAGCACTGCCACATGTTTATTGGACCCGTGTCCCTCCTGGTTAGTACTGGCCACCAGGGAGGTTTCACGAGGCTGGCTCCAGGGGATTATAAATGCTTCTCTGAGTGAGGGTGTCTTTCCTGCCGCCTTGAAAGAGGCAGTGGTGAAGCCCCTCCTCAAGAAGCCCTCCCTGGACCCGGCTGTATTAGCTAATTATCATCCAGTCTCCAACCTTCGCTTTGTTGCGAAGGTTGTTGAGAGTATAGTGGCGTGACAACTATCCCAGTACCTGGATGAAGCTGTCTATCTGGATCTATACCAGTCGGGCTTCAGGCCGGGACACAGCGCGGAAACGGCATTGGTCGCGGTGGTCAATGATCTCTGGAGGGCTCGGGACAGGGGTTGTTCCTCTGTCCTGGTCCTATTAGATCTCTCAGCGGCTTTTGATACCATTGACCATGGTATCATGCTGCACCGGCTGGAGTGGTTAGGAATAGGGGGCACCATGTTGTGGTGGTTCTCCTTCCTCTCCGACCATTCGCAGTTTGTGTTGGCAGGAGGGCAGAGGTCGATCTTGAGGTGCCACCTTTGTGCCGCAGGGGTCTGTCCTCTCGCCCCTTCTGTTCAACATTTATGTGAAGCCGCTGGGTGAGATAATCCGTGGTTTTGGGGTGAGGGTACATCAGTACGCTGATGACATGCAGCTGTACATCTCCACCCCAGACCACCCCAATGATGCCCTTAACGTGATGTCCCAGTGCCTGGAGACCGTACGGATCTGGATGGGGAGAAACAGGCTCAGACTCAACCCGTCCAAGACCGAGTGGCTGTGGCTTCCGGCGTCCCGGTATAGCCAGCTGGTGCCATCGCTGACTATTGGGGATGAGATCTTGCCCCCCACAGAGAGGGCTTGCAATCTGGGTGTCCTCCTGGACTCGCGGCTGTCTTTAGAAGAACATATGATGGCTGTGGCCAGGGGGGCCTTTTATCAGGTTCACCTGATCCGCCAGTTGCGTCCCTTTCTGGACCGGGACGCCTTGCGCATGGTCACTCATACCCTTGTCACCTCCTGTCTGAACTACTGTAATGCTCTCTACATGGGGCTCCCCTTGAGGAGCACCCAGAGGCTCCAACTGGTCCAGAATGCGGCCGCATGGGTGATTATGGGCGCAACTCATTGTGCCCATGTGACACCTCTCCTATGTGAGCTGCACTGGCTCCCAGTGGTCTTCTGGGTGCGATTCAAGGTGTTAGTCACCACCTTTAAAGCGCTCCATGGCTTAGGACCTGGGTATCTGCGAGACCATCTTCTGCCACCAATAGCCTCCCACCGACCAGTTCGCTCTCACAGAGAGGGTCTCCTCAGAGTACCGTCAGTCAAACTATGTCAATTGGCGACCTCCAGGGGGAGAGCCTTCTCTGTGAGGGCTCCAGCCCTGTGGAATGAACTACCCCCGGTTATACGTAACATCCCCAACCTTCGGGGTTTCCGCCGTGCCCTCAAGACCCTGATATTCCAACAGGTGGAGCTAAACAGTTAAATGATTTTTAAATTTGTCAATTTAATGTTGGGTCCTATTCTGTTTGACTGAACTTTATAATAATTTGAAACTGCAATTTTATCAATGTTTGCATGTTTATGTTTTTATCGTGACTGTACACCGCCCTGAGTCCTTCGGGAGAAGGGCGGTATAGAAATATGATTAAATAAATAAAATAAATAAATAAATATAGAGACAGAGGTATAATCGAGATAGAGTTATTCCTTGAGCAAGAATAACATTAAAGAATGATATGGCTGAAGGATCTGGCCTCCTTTATACTACTTGGAGAACCCTGAATAGGTTAAGAATTGGAGTGCCTAAATATAAAACCAATATGCTCAAGTGGAAGCTATTAGCGGATAACAACATGCTATGTGAATGTGGAGACACACAGAATCCTGCCAATATGCTGGTATGTGACTTGTTTTTGGTCAATGACAAAGCCAAGAAGTTGATTCATTCTACAATTTAGAGGAGGAGGAGGAGGAGAAGGAGAAGGAGAAGGAGAAGGAGAAGGAGAGGAAGAGGAAGAGGAAGAAGAAGAAGAAGAAGAAGAAGAAGAAGAAGAAGAAGAAGAAGAAGAAGAAGAAGAAGAAGAAGAAGAAGAAGAATCACAGTGGAGGCACTGGAAGTTCTTTCTTGTAGTACTGTATTTTTCGGTGTATAAGATGCACCTTTTTACCCCCCAAAAGGGGGTGTATGTAGCCCCGCCCACCTACCGGCCCCTACCCTTCAGCCATTTTTGGGCAGTTCCAGGCGGCGGGAATCTGGGTCGGGGCACAGCCTGAGGAACAAACCTCTTCGGGACAGTCTGGGAGGTGGGTAGGAATCTGCCCGGCAGCTTTGGGGAACAAGGCAGGTACCACGATTTGCGGCTGGTCACCCTCTGGCCGCCCAGCAGGCAGCTCAGGGCAGACAATGTTCACGATGACTTCACTCCCCAGCGATGTGAGGAGCCACCACCGCCGCTGCCTAAACCCTCTCCATACCTAGGAGCCAAGCCAAGACGAACGGGAGCTCCTAAAGTAAAATGCCCCTCCTTTCCAGCCACTGCTGCCTGGATTCCCCAATCCAATTTTCAGAGCCGTGTTTCAGGCGGTGGGTGGCCAATTCCCCTGCAATGTGCAGTGCTGCCGCCTGAAAGTGCTTTTCTTCCCATTGCACATTGCAGAGCCGCACGGCAATAGGAATGTGCAATGGGAAGAA
Organism: Ptyas mucosa; assembly: GCA_012654045.1. Lineage (NCBI taxonomy): Eukaryota > Metazoa > Chordata > Lepidosauria > Squamata > Colubridae > Ptyas > Ptyas mucosa. Next base: position 5,032,795 of record WNWU01013629.1, on the reverse strand, counting down.
AAGCACTTTCAGGCTTTTCTATGATGCCACACACAGTTTTCTATCCATTTTTGGCAGGGATAGGTTTCAAAGTCAGTGGAGGTTTCATAGCACAAGGCTCAACAGTGACTTCTAAAAGCAGTTTCAGCTTCTATTTGGCTAGATATCACAGAGGCATAAGGTTTCTTTCACACTGTTTTTATAGTGCTTGTGTAGATAACCTCCACGTCTCTTTCCAGACTCCAGTACTCTACAGAGCAAACTGGTAAGGTATACAGTGGTCATCTATCGTGATGACATGTCCCATACTTTATCTAGGTTCTAATAATCAGGGTTGGAATCCATGTGATCGAAGACTTCCAGGTTGGAATAGTCTTACCAGTGAATGCCAAGAATGGAATGGAGAGTGTGCATTTAAAATCTCTGTACAGAATCCAAGACTTACGGTTCAATAGACTTTCAGGTTTTTGATGACACAGATGTTGGATTGATTGAGCACTCTAGTACATAGCTATCCCAAGGTCTTATATCATATTTAGAACGAAATATATATCAATATTGTATATAAAATGAAATAATGCCTTGCCTTATAACCTTTCTTTGTTCACTTGATTTCTGTAGTCATCTAATTGATATGTGACTCTAGGCAACTAACAATAAAATAAAGGCAGTACCTATTCTTGCTCCCAAATATCTTCCACATTTCTCCCCAGAAATCATTTGCAATTTCATGCAAGTAAATTGAATCTTGGAATTTGAACACAGACATATATACCCATAGAGGAAAATAATGACATGAGAGAGAGAGAAGAAGAGAGGGAGGGAGGGGGAGGGAGGGAGGGAGGGAGGGAGGG
>WNWU01013629.1:5019473-5031862 GCA_012654045.1 Ptyas mucosa | reverse complement strand
AGAGAGAGAGAGAGAGAGAGAGAGAGAGAGAGAGACAGAGATTTATTTGTTTGTTTGTTTGCTTATTGATTGATTGATTGATTGGTTGGTTGGTTGGTTCAATTTATATGCCGTCCTTCTCCGGAAACTCAGGGCGGCTTACAATACGTTAAGCAATAGCCTTCATACTTTTGTATATACCTGCTTAGTAGGGCTTTCGGGGTGCTCCAAGCGGTGTTCTTTTTTATACAAAGTCAGCTTATTGTCCCCACAATCAGGGTTCTCATTTTACCTACCTCAGAAGGATGGAAGGCTGAGTCAACCTTGAGCCTGGTGAGATTTGAACTCGCAGTAATTGCAGGCAGCTGGCTGCTAAGTGCTACTTAACAGCACTTTAGTCTGCTGCACCACCAAGATAGATAGATAGATAGATAGATAGATATAGATACATAGAGATAGAGATAGAATAGAGAGAAAGAGAGAGAGAGAGAGAGAGAGAGAGGTGAGAGATGAGATGATGGGGAAGAAGAGAGGGGAAAGGAGAGAGAGACAGAGATGACATGTATATTGTAAGAGATCTATCCGATTTGTGCGAATCAGTAGGGCCGGCGGTGGGAGGCTCTGCCCACCAACTGGGATGTCATCACGTCCCTTTTTTTACCCTCTGCACATGCTCAAAAGGCTCTGCGCATGCACAGAAGAGTCGCGCACACTCACATTTCCAAACCGGTAACAAAGGTAAGTGCATTTCACTGCTGGGGAAATTCTTAGAAGTTGTAAGGAGAAGAGGGACTGGCCTTGAGGGGCAAGAGGAAAAGCTACTACCAAGATAATGTAAAATATAAGAGATCTGAGGGCAGGAATGTAATGTGAGTAAGCATCTCAAACATGCCCTCACAAATTATAAAAGGAGGGAGGAGAGAAATGCATTCAGGTTTGCAAGATTCTGTTACTCTAACTTTACAATTAAAGTAATACTGATCTATATGACATAGATTCCTAATCCAATTTACCTTGAAAGGCTGACTGAAGTACATCACATTTTTTTAAAAAATTCTTATTTATATGCCGCCCTTCTCCGGAGACTCAGGGCGGCTTACAATGCGTTAAGCAATAGCCTTCATACTTTATACATTCATACATTAATTTACAGTACAGTGCTATTTCAGTACTCATTGTTAATTGGTTCCAGGAGACATAGTGAGTATCAAAAATAATGAGTACCAAACAAATTGTTCCCATAAGGAACATTGTAGTGAGTCACAAGGCAGCTGACATCAAGTTCTAGCTGTACCAGGGGTGAAATGCTCCCAGTTCAGATCGGATCACCCGATCTGGTAGCGATGGAGGCGGGTGGTTCGGAGAACCAGTAGCAAAAATCCCTGCGCCCCTCCCCCATACCCAGCTGAGCCACGAGGTCATCAGAGGCTGTTTTTTTAACTTTTAAAAGCATTTTTTCTACAACCTCTTCGGCCGAAAAAAATGCTTTTAAAAGTAAAAAAAAAAAGGCTGTGATGATCGGGCGGCTCAGCTGGGATTGTCAGAGGCTTTTAAAAGCATTTAAATTTTTTTTAAAATGAGTTGCCTGATTGTCAGAGGCTTTTAAAAGCATTTTTTTCTACAACCTCTTCGGCCAAAGAGGTTGTAGGAAAAATGCTTTTAAAAGTAAAAAAAAAAGTTGGCCACATCCACCCAGTCACATTATGACCAAGCCACACCCACAGAACCGGTAGTAACAAATTTTACATTTCACCACTGAGCTGTACCACTGTATAGTATTTTTCAGTTTCCAGGTACAGGCATAAGTTAGCATGTACAAATATTCAACAGAACAGCATTGCCCTTTTGGGTCTCTTTTTGATGCTGATTTTCTTACTTTCGGGAAGGTGTGCTGGGTTAGACAAATTGGCCAAACATTACTGGGCTATTACTTGCTAATTTACATACTATATATTGCTGTGTTTTTTCTCTATCTTCTTTCTGCTTAAGACAACTGCAAACCTCAAACACAGATTATTATATATGACAATGTGTTCACTCCAGGGGTTGGTTCTAAATTTTTTTACTACCAGTTCTGTGGGCGTGGCTTATTTTGTGGGCGTGGCTTGATGATCATGTGACAATTCTTTAGGATTTAGCAGAAGCACTGGTCTACCAGGCTTTTAACTGCTTGCAGAGCTGTACCGGTCTACCCATTTGTTCTTGGATCGTTCCGGTCTACTCATTTGTTTTTGGAGACACCTGTCTACACATTTGCTTTTGGACGGACCGGTTTACCCATTTATTTTTCGAGCACACTGGTCTACCACCACACTGCCTTTTAATAATGATCAGCTATAGGGCGGCTCTTTGAAGCCCGTTGGCAAGAGTTTAAACAGCTTTTTTCCTTCTAGCTGATCAGCTGGGACTCAGGAGGCAGTGAATAGATTGGGGGCGGGGTCAAATAAAAAATAAGAATAATGCAGGGGGCGGGAGGGCCCAACTCCCGAACAAGAGAACCGGTTAAGTGACATCATATCGTCACCGTTACCAGCTCGGCTGAACCGGGCCGAACCGGGAGGAACCCACCACTGGTTCACTCCTACTTTTTCTTCACCATGAAATCAAATAGGGACTTCATAGATGGTTTCCCAGTATGTCCATAGCTAACATGGCTGCAGGGCATTGGATGTTCCTTGGAAAAGTAGTTCTGCAGCTTTCCTTTTCAACTTTAATACTCCAAAGTATAAAGTAAAAAAAAACCCACACAAAATGTACAAGAAAAATGAGAAAAAGATCTTTTCTAAAAAAGGAGAAAAAAAAATACTACTTGCAGTAAAGTGTCAGTACTGAAACATCTGCATTCTGTTGGCTTCAGTGATAATCTATTCTTTCTACATTCTCATGAGACAATTAAGGACCATAAATTATTAAGCCATTCTTCATTTTAAAAATCCCAAATGCTTTGAAAGACATAAAAACCTAGATGGCTTATCCCATCTTAGATTTTGTGTCAGTACTTGGCAGATTTAAGCTTGAAAAGATAGGAGAAAATTCTCAGATGTCATAGAGTAGGTCTTTTTTATGATCCTAGAGGGAGTATTCAGTATACACATACACTCACACATGTATTCTTCACCAATGCACTTCTAAACATATAATACATATTTGAAAATCTACCCACAGCCTTGTATAACCTGGCCTTTTCCCAGCATCTCCAGACAGCATGACCACTGAAGTTGTAGTCCAACACTTCCAGAGGGCAGAAGGCTGATCCTAATTTTTAATTTAAAAAACATATAAATTATAAAATTTGATTATGGAAAAACTTAACAAGATTAGATCTGCTGGTTAATGTTTATTCCTTTTTAGGATGTATTCCCTAAAAGACAGCATCTGTAGTCAGATCACATGTAATCATATGGCACCAAGATAAAGTGCATTTTTATGCATTGCTAAAATGAGGCAAATGAATTATTAAGACTTGAGCATTCAGTGAAATCATTATAGAAAGTATTTCAATGTTCAGTTTGATTTATCCAGATACATGTTTTTTCTTCCTTTGAAGGGGGAGCTGCATTTTTTCTTGCCATAGAAAATTAAGTTCTAGATTAATCTAGATTGTGTTAAATCCTTTAAGATTTAATTCAATCCAAGTTATCCACATAATATGTGCAAATATAACCTGCAGTAGTGGCTCATTTTGTAAATTTGCCAGGTATTTCTTTGAAATAAAAATTTAAAAAATTCTGGCTGCAAGCATTTCAAATTCCAGTTTCTTCTTGCATGATTGCTTTTCATAATGACATAGTTTTACTTCTTTAAAACATTTTGAATTAATATAGTCTCATTTTGTAGTTTCTGCAGCTTTCTAAAACAGTTTCCTGTGGAGTAGCAGCTGAACCAAACCTTGTTTAGCTCAACTGTGAGGACAGGCATACAGTAAGTCTCATAGTAATTTGGACATGGCACCAATCCCAATGTCAGGGTTCCAAGTAACACCCCCAAACCAAAGAAGACCCTGAGACTAAAAGTTCTTCAAAGTTCCATTTTATTAAAGATGTCATATTGGCACACTTGGGAAAACCCGAATCTGAAAGCTTCCAGGTTTTCCCCACCCAAAAGAAGTCCAAGTCCCTTCCCCTGCATCCACATGTCCATCACATGGTCCAATCAATGCACCATCCCAACTGGAGATGCCTCCCACTCATGCCACTCCAGGTGCAGACAGAATGTCCTTGACTTTCAGACAAAAGAATGTTATTATGGCTAGATATCTCTACAACTCCATGCAATCCCCCCGCCCAGTTTCCCACAGTACTAAGTGTGGCAGCCCTGAAGATCCAGGGGAAAAGATGGCTTCCGGGGTTGACACCCTGATTGGCAGAACCTTGCTGGAAACCATTTCTAGCCTACCTCGATCTTGAAGCCAGCTGAGTAATCTCAGCCCTAGGTAGGATAAAACTGCAAATCTCTTCTGAAATCTTGCTAAGAAAACTGCAGTGATTATTCCAGACAGTTACCAAGAGTTAACACTGATTTGAAGGCACAGGAAAAATATTAAACAATAGCAATAAAAGTCTCATTTTTGTGCTCAAACACATATATATTCTTTTATAATTTCATTTGTATCCTCATATTATCTCTGAGAACTCAATGTAACATGCCTACGAATCTCCCCTAATTTTATTTCAATAATAACTCTGTGAGGTAGATTGGCTTGGGAGACTAATCTCAAAGTGTCAGTACTTGGCAAGTGAATACTATGATCAAGTATGGACTAAATCTGGGTTTTCCTAGTTCAAGTTCAAAATATTTACCCCGTCTGGGAGCAATGCATTACATTTGTCTGTATGTTTTCTCCCAAACATCTTTGTCAGAACTCTAAGCTGCAATTGTACAGAATTTCATACAAAAAAGATCACAGCATATATTGTAATTGTTAGATTTAAAATTGTCATCTGAATGCTACGGGGCACTTTGTCCTTCTTCCAACCCTGTAGAATCTGGGGTGGGGGGATTGGGGTGGGATATAAAAGCACTTTTGCTTTAACATTATAACCTTCCAAAACATGAACAGGGCCAAATTTGGTGAGAGAGACGAAGCTGACAAAACAAAGATCTAAACTGAAACAGATCAAATCTCGCCAGGGAAGAAAAACATCCTGAATATTTCCCCCCGTGCATCCCTGTTCTGCACAGCTGAAAAATGGTTCAGAATGTTCCTGACAGTTCCATTATGAGGCCTCTCCCCCCTTCCTCCTGGTCCTATGATCCAGAGCAGTATATATGCAGCCTGCACTATATTTCCTAGCACACACACATATACAAAGCCAATACTTCAAGAGATTGGGAAAATGTCAGAAATGTTAGTTTCCAGGCAATTGTTCAGCAGTTCATATAAATCAGGGGTCTCCAACCTTGGCAACTTTAAGCCTGGAGGACTTCAACTCCCAGAATTCTCCAGGAATTCTGGGAGTTGAAGTCCTCCAGGCTTAAAGTTGCCAAGGTTGGAGATCCCTGATATAAATGCCTGTGTCAGACCTGGGCATTTTACAGTCCACATCCGGCCTTTCAGCTGTATCTGTCCTGCCTCCAGCGGCGGCAAGAAAGCAGCGATGGCCGGGAGGCAGGTGTCAGGGAGGGAGCAGGAGGGAGCGGTAACCTTTCACAACAGCCTCAGTTTCTCATGCAGCTCCTTGGGAAAATTAATTGTCCACCACTGGTTTAAATTGTTAAATATATTTTAGAGAGTTAAGCTCTGCAATCACCCAACTACATTTTTATTCTGCTTTGTACATTACCCAGATCTTTTGCATCATAATAATCCCAGGCATGTATATTTTATAGTGATCCTTTTGAAGAAATTTATGTGCTCTTCCCTCACGAAAGATGTCTTTGATTGCAACTCTTACCATTTTTAGCTATCCAAGGATCTATTTGGGATAATTGCTCACATCTGTGATGGCTAAAGATATAGCTAGGAGCCTTCAAACAATCACTCATGCCCTATTACATCATGATTGGATTATTATAATGTGCTCTATGTAGGATTGCTCTTGAAGACCACTCAGAAGCTACAGTTGGTTCAAAATGCACTGGTGTGAGAAGAAATAGGCACCTCTCAACATGCTCAGATGTCATCACTGCTGCATTTGATGCAATGACAGCCTGTTGGCTTCTGATTGCAAGATGATTATCACCTACACAGTAAAGACCACTGTGGCATAGGGCCAGTAGACCTGAGAAACATTTGTCTCCATTTCCATTCAGTACACTCGAGAAAAATTAAGTCATTTTGTGGGACCTGAGAAGCATGCCTTTTTTGTGGTGGCCCCTTTATCTTCTTTACCTTCTGAAACAGCATTATCTCAGAATAAGGATGGCATCCTCTCTCTTACTGTTTTGTAAAGCTTTGAATATCTGGCATTGGTGGCAAATCAGGGTTGATGTTTGTGATTGGTTTAATGGCCCTTGTTTTGTTGGTTCTGCCAGTTAAATCATTTTAATCTGGCTGACTGTTTGATTTAATAGTTTTAACTGTTTTTAAGATTTTTTTTCTAGTTTTGTACATTATCCAAAGTCCACAGGAGTTGGGTGCCCAAGAAATTTAAATAAATAAGTTTATTACCCAACGAAGTGATTGGAAGCACCAGACAACATGAAGTACCTTTTTTCCTTCCCAGAATCAGAAAACTATTCTGTTGCCCTCTAATAAGCATATTACAAATGCAAGTTTGAGATCATCTAGTGAGAACTGATTATCTGCCCTGCAGGTACAAACAAAAAAGGGCATTGATTTAGCTACATGGAGTTCCTGAACTAAATAACTCCCAAATGTGGATTTTGCTTCCACCTACTCATAAAGAGTTAAGTATATTTCCCATACGCTAGGGGGAATTCAAGGACACTGAGTGTGCTTGTGTGTATGTGTGTATCTATAAAATGTGTCCCACAGCTTTCTTTAATGTGCTTTTAGATTCATGTTCCTTCAATGGAGTATGGTGATATAAACATTGGTTGCATATTGTGCCATTAAAATGGCTCCACATTGTCCTGTAAGTTCAGTAAATATATTTTGTTTATACAAAGGAATTTCTGAAGCTTGCAATCCAGAATATTTCCATATGGAATATTTAAAATAAAAAAAAAAGAAATGCAGTGAACAACTCTATTTCGTGCTTGTTTCATACTGCTTATTACTAACCCTTGGCTCTACAGCAACCGCCAAAGAGTCAGTATAAATCAGAATGAAAGATTAAAATGAACATTGGCATGCCAATATCAGTGACCATTTTTCTTCCAAAATGCTTATGGTTGCTACATTTAGTTTTTTAGAAACTGATGCTTTCTTAACCTAACCCTAGCCCTCATATCCTGGACATAAACTGTTTCAACCCCTACCCTCAAAACAACGCTATAGAGCACTGCACACCAGAACAACTAGACACAAGAATAGTTTTTTCCCAAATGTTATCACTCTGCTAAACAAATAATTCCCTCAACACTGTCAAACTATTTACTAAGTCTGCACTACTATTAATCTTCTCATCGTTCCCATCACCCTTATGACTGTATGACTGTAATTTTGTTGCTTGTATCCTTACGATTTATATTTATATTGTTTCCTGATTGTTTATTTTTTCCCTGTGACTATCATTAAATGTTGTACCTTATGATTCTTGATGAACGTATCTTTTTTATATATACATTAAAAGCATATGCACCAAGATAAATTCCTTTTGTGTCCAATCACACTTGGCCAATAAAAAATTCTATTCTATTCTATTCTTTCAAAGCCTTCAGAAGGAAGTCAAATTATTCTGTAAGGAGAGTGAGAATGGGGAACACTGATGATTAGCCAGTAGAAATTATAAATTCTATGCATGTAAGTTTTTCCTAATCTTCTGCCTTTCCAAAGTGTTGGGCCTCAACTCTCACTTTCCACCAGCATGGCTAATGATTCCAATTGTCTTGCTTTACATCTCTCATAATTAGACAGGCATGAGTTCTGGAAAATATGATTCCATATAACTGAAAGGCAGCAAGTTAGAGAAGGTCACCATAACCGAATGGTTTGAAACATAAGCTAGAGTTCTTGGCTTCTTCCAAGGACAATTGATGGAGGGTCTGTTGGTAATACCTCCTTCCTTGCCTTACTTCTGTATCTTGTTCGGGTTGCCTCCAATGATATTCAGGGTGATTTCCTTTGACGCATAAACATTAACTTCTTAAACTCCTCTGTGATGCTTAACCCAGTCATGTGGATATATATATGAATGGAGAGAGTTAACTCCCTGTTGAGAGAAAATAAAATGGGATACGAAAATACATAAGCCAGGGGATAAAAATGTTTGTCAAATAATGCTACTGCATCTAGGTTTATACCTGAGATGGCACTGATGGATAATCTAAATCAGAAGAGTTAACTACTAGTCAATGATGGATAATCTTCAGCCTGAAGAAACAGCTGACAATGGTTTCTTGGAATATCATTATTGGCTTAGATGGTGGCCAAAAAGTTGTTCATGAACTGCTACACTACAGAATGTTGCTAACTGCATTATCTGAATCTGGCTCAAACAACATGTGAATCAACATTCACTGGTACACCGAATGCATCAGTTTTACAGATCAACAGAATTGCCAATTGCAGTGGCTCAGGCAGTTGCAAATTTTATGTTAGTCTTGCAAGGTAGTCCAGACAAAATACAGAAATAGAATTAGCTTTTTCTGTATTGTAAGTTACATTAATAGAATCTTACAAGTCTGAAGGTATCCTTCTTTCCCTCCCTTCCTCCCCTTATACTCTCTAAAAAACTAGGGAAAGTCCCTTCTGAGACGCTTTCACAACCTCTTCTCCTTTAGACTCAAATTTCATTTACCAATCCATTATTTAGGTGGCAACTGTTCCTTTTGTCTTCCATTATTCCCACATACCATTACAAGAGCTGACCTTTGCTATGATGACTAAACTCACTTATTCAGTATATTTACTGTGTTTTCCCCAAAATAAGACCCTATTTTATATTTTTTTGAACCCTGACATAAGCACTTGGCCTTTTGCCATGAGCACAAAAGCCCAATTGGGCTTATTATCAGGGGATGTCTTACTTTGGGGAAAACAGGGTATTAAACCTATATCCTACTTTTATACAGGAACTTATGGTAATGTAATAGCGCTTTCACCTTCTATTTTTTCTCACAACATGAATAAGAGCAACTGGCCCAAAATCATCCAATGTGGTTCTCTGACTGAAAGAGGACTAGAACCTGGGTCTAATACTTTAACAATGATACTATACTGGCTTTCAGTTCAGTGGTGAGTTTCAACTGGTGTAACAACTGGATCACTCCACGCAAGTGCATTGCGTTTCAGAACAGCTGAGGCACGGCAATCCGCTCCTATCAGCTGGGCTACGCCTATCAGCTGGGCCTATCAGCTGGGCTAAAATGAATGAATATAGGTAGTTATAGCACAGGGGCAGATGGGCGGGCCCAGCTGATGGTCAGAGAGAAGCGGTTCGCTCTCAGTTCATCATCGGAGCTACCAGCTCGTCCGAACCAGGGCAAACTGGTAGAAACCCACCACTGTTTCATTTGATCTGGATATCAGAAGATACACCAAGCACATGGGAAAAAGCTGTCAGAGTCTTCTTTTTTTTTAGATAGATAAGCATAAGTGAAAATGCTACCATGAGATAAGTGTACACTCCATGATTAACAAAATGTTTGTGCAGATAATCCAACTCAAAAATCAGATACTGAGAGAGAACAAATAGTCCATAAAGAACAGAGTGGTTTTGTCTAAATCAGGTTTATTGTGACCAAATCACTTGTATTACAAGTGATGGAAGAATGAATCCATTGTAGCAAGGGACTCATCATAGCATTCATTAACTTTGCAGCTGTCTTTGACAGTGTGTATTGATCAACTCATCGGAAGGCACTTGCTGTTGAAAGAATGCCAGATAAGCTCATCGGATTCCTAAAGCTGTTCTATGATGACTTAACTTGCAGGGCTTTCATTCAAAAAAAAAAAAGAGCCATCAGAAAGTTTCCCAGTTTGCACTGGGTTACTCCAGGGATGCATCTACTCTTCATTGCTGTTCAGTACAAGCAGTATTGTATTGACAATACTTACTATCACAATCAGGACCAGAATTTCCACTGCTAACCAAGGCAATTGTTAAGCAAGTAATACTCTACAAGTTTACAACTTTTTTTGGGCATGATTGTTAAGTGAGTCACTGCAGTTTTTAAGTGAATCACATGATTGTTAAGCAAATCTGAGTTTCCTCATTGACTTTGCTTGTCAGAAGTCCACTGAGAAGGTTGAGGATGATGATCACATGACCCCAGGATGCTACAACTGTTGTAACTTTCAAGACTCACTAAATCAGTGGTTGTAAGGTGAGGATTACTACAACAGATACTTTCATGAGAAAATAGTATGGAATTGAATTTGACTATGTTCATCACTAATGTCATGTATGCAGATGATAATTTTTGCTAGAATCTACTGTTATTCTCTGTCATATCACAATAGGTTTATCTTCAATGAAATGCTCAACTGGTGTTCCCAGGCAACTTTTGATTTATGGCAATTACGTCAGAAGTCTAATGTTATCATTTGGTCAAAATGCAAATGTTTCAGTCACTGATACTACTTGTGCTACTGTATATGGAACCAAATCATAGACACTTGTACGTCAGAGATCCAAAGTCTGGAAATTTTCCAATGCCGTGTGACTATAGGAATCTTAGCATCACCTTGTAGGTCAAGGCAAGTTCCATAATGCTCAGCACAATTGGATTTAGTCTTGATTACAGTCTAAAGTAACATAAGTAAGGAAAGGAGCACAATATGAAAAAGCACAATGTAAAACAATGCAATGATTCAAGTTTTTGGCATGCTGAGAACACTGCTTGCAAAGCCCATGCATTGGACAATGGAGAGTATTTTTTTGTTTTTAATGTCCTCAATTACAAGCAGAGAAGAGTTGTTATTCAAAGCTGTTGGCCCTGAGAACAGAAAAACAAAACAAAAAAAAAGGTATGTGAGGGACCTGATGACCTCAATAAATTGCTAGCTCTTTTAGATAGCAAGGGCATCCTTGAAATCCAAACCCATCCTCCAAAATCCAATCCCTTTCCTGTTACCAGAATATAGGGCAGAAGGGTCAGCACGGGAGCTGTGAATCATAAGATCTCCCTCTCAAGCCAGGAAGAAATCTACGCAACTATGTTTTGTTTGCTAGGATATTTACAGGTCAAAAGGAAATCAAGGTAGCAAATGGCCTTTACTTTGTTTAAATTCAGAGTATTTTTAGCCTCCCAAACAAGATGATCTGCTTGTAGCATAAAGCAACTCGAGCAGCTTCTACAATATTTTCAGCATTTTGTATCATAGCTCCACTTACAGTTTTCTCCAGACTTGAAACCACAGGAAGGCATTGTCTGTTCCCATTCATATCTGACGTTTTCCTGTAAAAGCTGCACATGGAGTTTAACATGGTTTTAATTAGCTTGTCCAAGTTAACCTTTTGCCCCTCTGTCATTAGGCTAAGAGACATGTGAGCAGGCTTTTCCATTTATGTTGCAATTCTCATCAACTGGTTTAGTACAGCATTAAGATGCTAAATGTTTTATACTTGCTTTTGCCTGAGATTCATTTGATCAAAAAAGTCCTTTTGTCTCTTGACTGTTTCTTTTAAAGGAGGATTTATGGATAAAAAATTACCCCCAACTTTTCACAGCTCTAATAAAAACAAACTTTAAGGATGATGCAGCGTTATGATAAGCCTAAAGCATGATGGTTTGTGCAGAAGTTCAAACCAGCAACTAATATGTTCCAAAAATTCAGCTTTTTCACTCCAGCTTCCTTACCTTTTCGCTAGGCTTCAGTAGTGAATAAAATCTGCAGTATAGAAATGTTCACCTAAAATCTGTGGACATCTTTTTGTAGAGCTCACCTTGACTTGGGAGAGGAAAAAAATTTGAAAAAAGCCTCATCAGAAGTTCTGCTGGCATGCAAATTTGCAGTCCATTAGCACTTCCAAGATTTTCTGGGAACATATGACTTCAAAGGACATGGAGATGCACTTTACTTCAAAGCCCTGGAAATATTAAAGCATTTTAGCCTTCCCTAATACTTGAAAAAAAAATCAAGCAATATTTCCCTAAAAACTAATGTTCAAACTGGTTTGCAGGTCAACAGACACATGTGCACAAATATATATTGGCAAATGTGTGATGGGAAGAAATTAAAGTGAAAAAGAAGGAAGGAAGGAAGGGAGGGAGGGAGGGAGGGAGGGAGGGAGGGAGGGAAGGCAGGCAGGCAGGCAGGCAGAAAGAAAGAAAGAAAGAAAGAAAGAAAGAAAGAAAGAAAGAAAGAAAGAAAGAAAGAAAGAAAGAAAGAAAGAAAGAAA
>WNWU01013629.1:4982874-5019463 GCA_012654045.1 Ptyas mucosa | reverse complement strand
AAAGAAAGAAAGAAAGAAAGAAAGAAAGAAAGAAAGAAAGAAAGAAAACAATCTCTTTCATTTATAGGTCTATCTTATATACCTACCAGGCATCATAAGCATGAAAGTATGTGATGCCGCCGTGACGACACGAGTTTGACACCCCTGAAGTAGAAGAAGTTAAGTGACAGAGACAAAGTATGTTTCCAGAGCTGGAAGTGGAATGAACTTGAACCCTCATACTCTTAATCATAGTCCAATACAATCACTTCATAACAACCTTTACACAACAAACATTAATTTACTATAAAATATTTTGTCTGTAATGTGGTTTGACTTAAGTAACCCATTCTCTATTTGCTGAAACTCTAAATAGTGGGATTTTGTGGGCCACTAATGACACAGTTATCTTATTGGCTGGAATTGTTACTACAAAAGGGTTATCTCCTGCTAAAGATTCTCCTCTCCCTTATTCTTTTTCACAATAAAGGGATGTTGCTGTCCATTCTATCATATCATAATCAATTTCATGTGAAGCTGTTTTTTGTGTTCTTATTATGAATGGAGGGAAAGTTTCTGGTTCTTTTTGTTGGGAGTTGATTCAATATGATTAGATTCTTTTACAGGTAGTCCTCAATTGAGGGCTTATGACAATTGAGCCCAAACTTTACATTGCTAAGTGAGAAATTTGTGACTTTCCCCCATTTTACGATTTTTCTTGCTACATTTGTTAAGAGAATCACTCCAGTTAGTATCATGGTTGTTAAGTGAATCTGGTTTTCCCATTGACTTTGCTTGCCAGAAGGTCACAAAAGAGAATCACATGACTCCAGAATATTGCAACTGTCATAAATGTGAGTCAGTTGTCAAGCATCCAAATGTAAGTCATGTGACCATCGGATGTTGCAACAACGGTCATAAGTGTGAAAAATTATTTTAAGTCCCTTTTCTCAGTGCTGTTGTAACTTCGAATGGTCACTAAATGAACTTTGTATGTCAAGGACTACCTGTATTTATTGTGTGATGTTTGTGGCTGAGCTTTACTGGGTTAGGCATTGCAGTGGTTTATGTCAGTGTTCTTCAACCCTGGCAACTTTTAAGCTGTGTGGACTCCAACTCCCAGAATTCCTCAGTCAGCATGACATGTTAAAAGCCATCAAACTTCAGAAACACTGCTTGTAATAGTAAAGGCCTAAGTGAGGTCTCAGAGCTCCAGAGTATGAGACCCTAAACTAGCCATTCCATTCACTGAGTAAAGATCAAACCTAGGCTTCTTTCCAGATGTCAAGATGTCAGTGTTTGGCATAATCCACATGACTTGCAGAATCACATTCCTAACAAGGAGGGTGTATAAATCAGTGTCTTTCAAACTTGGCAGCTTTAAGATGTATGGACTTCAATTCTCATAATTCCCACCTGGTATACAGTCTATGGTAATTCTGGGAGTTGAAGTCCACATATCCTAAAGCTACCAAGGTAGAGACACTGGAGCATTAGACTCTGAGCCTTAGATAATGCTGCCTTGAACCTTTCTGAGCAGCAGTGAATGATAAGACAGCTTTGGGAAAAGTCTTTATCATAACTGGTTGCTCCTTTCATTATTCTGCTTTTCTATTTTTCCTCTAGTTGCTCTTGGACCAGATGTCTTTAGTAAACAAAACTAAACAGCCAAGACTTCACAGATGATTTTCAAACAGAGCAATTACAAACAGGAAAATAAAATTGTTTTCACATCATAAATCAACTTACTCCCAGCAACTTTTTAAGAATTGTCAAATTCTGAGTAACAGGCCTTTTCACAGGGTGCAAGCCCTAGCTACACAGTCAGTGGGACCTAGGCAGAGGTGGGCAGCTGCTGGTTTGGACCAGGTCACCCAAACTGGTGTGTTTTGATTCTGCATGGTTTGGAGAAAAACAGGCCATTTTTCCCACCTTTTTCCGGCCAAAATCAGCCTCGAAATGGCCATGAGCTTGCTGTGAGAGGAAGAGAAGGTGAGTGAGCTGGACCCAGGCGTGTCCCAGGTCCCCTCGTCCCAGAAACAGCAACATCACACTCTTCCCCTCTCTGCTAGTCCCCTTCTTCACTCGGGATCACCCAGCAATGGAGACAGAGAGGGAGAAGGGAGCGGTGCTTCTGTGTGCTCCTGTTTCTGTGTGGCACTCTCCCCTCAATGCTATCAGCCACTGCTGCCCCCTTCTCCCTCTCCATTTCCACTGCTGGGCGATCCTGTGCAAAGAAGGGGGCTAGCAGAGAGAGGAGAGTGCGAAATTGCTGCTTCTGGGATGAGGGGACCTAGGAAGCGTCTGGGTTCAGCTTACCCAGCTTCTCTTCTTCTCGCAGCCAGCTTTCCCAGTCTAGCTTGAAGCAGTATCTGTCTCTCTCTCTCTCTCTCTCTCTGTCTCTCTCTCTCTCACTCTCACTCACACACACACAGACATGCACGCACATACACACAAACAGTTTGGATCTTTCTTTCCTCCTGCCCCCCCACCAGAGACCCCTGTATTCCCTCCCCAACCCTGCCTGACCATATAGGTACCACCCACACAAGTGATGTAGTGTTGGCCATGCCCACTCAGTCACATGACATCCTCAGTTATGCCCATGCAGCCACACCCACCCGGCCAGTCATTCGGGCAGAGAACTAGTTGGTAAAAAATTTGGAGCCCACCATTGGACCTAGGCGACTTGATGTAGAAATGAAGAAGGCTGAATGGGTGGGTCCAGATTAGCAGCAGCAATTAATGGAGATTTTTTTTAAAAAAAATCTGACTGCAGATTTCAAGCCTTTTTTATTCTCTTATAATCTTCTCTGCCATGATCTTCTCTCGTTCTGTTTGGTATACTAATTTATTAATTAATTGCATTTAACTTCAGTTGGCACATCATGTTCTTCAGACTTCTTGTTGCTTCTTTTAATAGTATGTCAAACAGCAGGTCTTAATAACCAAATTAAGTCTTAATTAGTGACTAGTAGTTTCTAAATATAATTCATTTTTCTAATATTAAAGTTCTTACTGCACATACTAATTCTTAAATATTCAAGTTAACATATCATATTCAGCTTAGTATTACTATAGGAAAAACATATACAGACTAAATATACAGGATGTCTTCAACTTATGACCACAATTGAGCCCAAAATTTATGTTGCTAAGTGAGAAATTTGTTAATTGAGTTTTGCCTCATTTTATGACTTTTCTTGCTACATTTGTTAAGTGAACCACTGTAGTTGTTAAATTACTAACATGGTTGTTCTGGCTTCCCCATTGACTTTGCTTGTCAGAAAGTTGCAAAAGGAGATCACATGACCTTGGGACACTGCAACCATCATAATTGTGAGTCAGTTGTCAAACATGGAAGTGCTACAATGGTCATAAGTGTGAAAAATGGTCATAAATCATTTTTTTCAGTGCCGTTGTAACTTTGAATGGTTACTAAACGAACTGTTGTAAGTCGAGAACTACCTGTATAACCGAGACTATTCTACAACTTCTGCAGTCTTCCAGTTCAGAATAGAAAGCTGAAGAGAGATAACCTAAAGCTGTTTGCCGACAGAGATTGAGAATCTGGTCTCAACATAACTCTTTTCTTTCATTGTTTCAAGTTCAGTTTTAGTGCAAGTAAAGAGCTTGAACTGCACTTAATATCTATTGAAATTAAGGAGATTTGACTCATGATTTCTCCATAGATTTTTACCGGGAACAATTTTGGTGCTCCAATTTTTCATTGGTGCAATGAAATTGAATGGAATGAATATTATTTGCACATACTAGCCTTCCTGCCCTACAGCCCTATACATAGCAATAGCAATAGCACTTAGACTTATATATTGCTTCACAGTGCTTTAGAGCCCTCTCTATGCAGTTTACAGAATCAGCATATTGCCCCCAATAATCTGGATTCTCATTTTAGCCACCTCAGAAAGATGGAAGGCTGAGTCAACCTTAAACCAGTGAAGATTAAACTCCTGGCAGTAAACTGAATTAGCCTGCAATACTGCATCTAACCATTGCACCACCATGGTTCCTTACTTTTATGCCTTACTTTTGTACTTTCCACTGAAAGTGCTTAAAGCTTTTTTTTTTTAAACAGGAACCTGGTTTTATATGGTTTGCCATCCCATTTACAGGCAGACCTGGAATTAAGCATATTTAAATGAATGGGAAGTGCTTCTGAAATGATGTATATATTTTTGCTTTGTTTCTTTAGAGACTGCCCCTATGCATTAATCCTAACTAGTCCAGGAAAAGATGGTCTACTCCAGTTGGTCAATCTTCTGTGATTTCTGCTCTCATACAAGTGGATCCAGAAAAACAAGACATGGCCGTACCACTGGAAATAACATGGAAGAAGTGATATTGGTAGAAAAAAATGGTACTGGTCAAGGCAAAAGACTAGTGAAGATAAAGGGCCAGAGGTCACATCTGGATGGTCTGCTTATTGAAACTTATGTTTGGAACAGAAACTGGGAGTGCTTTTTTTTGTAAAGTACACGAAACAGATGCAAACCAGAATTCCATTCTGAAACGGCTTCCTTAGTAGACATCATTTAGATCAAATGGTGTGCATCAAATGGGTGCAAGTATCCATTCTATGTATGCACTTGGATGCACTTCAACTTTAGAATTTATGGAAATAATTAATGAAGTTAAAATTCTCTTTTCTATAGCAACTAGGAAGCTTAGTTCCGCTGACAGCCCTCTTATTGAAAATGCCTGCATAATATGGATGGCTTGAGTCTTTCTAGGCATCTCAGAGTTCAGATGTATGAATGAAAGAGCAGTCAGACATGAAGTAATCCCAATCAAAGGGTATTTTTCTTCAGTAAGAGATCAGATTTTTTTTCTTATACAGGAGGATTAAAAAAGGCTCCTCCTGGGATATAGATTCCTTTATGAACCACTTTTTTCAAGAAGTGCTAATCTAAATAAACTATACAGAAGAGGATATGTATCATTTATAATCTAACCTTCTGTTCCCAATAATATTTGTCCAGATGCTTCTCTGATACATACGAGCAGATTTTTAAAAAGGAGCCTTTTCTAAGGCTTACCTCCAAATTTGGTATCCAGACATCTGCCTCATCTGAATATGGACATTTACTGATAATGTGGCTTGTTTTCAATTAAATACTCATGCATTCTTCTCAAGATCTTAAAATACATTTAGAAAGACTAATTTCAGAGCACCCGCCACTTTATAGACAATTCTAAACTAGATGGAAAATGATACATTTAGGGTAGGGCAGCTTTTTATATTTGTGCTTGGCACTTACAAAGAAAGGCTTTCTATTGAGAAAAGACTAGAATTGAGGAGACCCCAATTTCATGTCTATCTTCATGTCTACCTAGAATCTCTCTGCCCAATCTACATTATTGATTAATGCTGTAGAGATAATTTGGGCAGAGATAACATTACTTGGACTGCTTGGAGTTCCTTTACAAAAATAAGCAATGTATTTAAAGGATAAATTATATTTATATATGACTTTTTTTTTTACTCACACTCTCTAAGTAGCAACAGGATAGTGTAAGTTCAGAAAGACCCCAAAAGAGAGTGAATAGCTAAAGTTAAACAGGGAATAGAATAAGCTTAAACTTCTATCAGGCTTTTGTTATGTTCCTCATATGGAGGGGAATATAAGGCAACTGTTCAATTACTGTAATACCAATATATATCCCTAAGTATTCTACCCTCCTGATAGTATAGTCTTTTATACAAGTGGTGATGCTTCTGTTCGAAGAATACTATAGAGCTATGTAGTAAAAAGGTAAAGGTTCCTCTTGCACATATTTGCTAGTCGTTCCCGACTCTAGGGGGCAGTGCTTATCTCCGTTTCAAAGCCAAAGAGTTTGACTGTCCGAAGATGTCTCTGTGGTCATATGGCCGGCATGACTAAACGCCAAAGGTGCACAGAACGTTATTACTTTCCCACCAAAGGTGGTCCCTATATTTCTATTTGTATTTTTTATGTGCTTTCGAACTTTAGGTTGGCACAAGTTGGGACAAGTAACGGGAGCTCACGTTGAACATGACACGGCAGTAGGGATTCGAACCGCTGAACTGCTGACCTTTCGATCGACAAGCTCAGCATCTTAGCCCCTGGCCTTGATCCACCTCAGTCCATCAATTTGATTTAGACTGATGTGTCAGTTCAGTTGGAATTGATCAATTTGGATCAAAATGGACATTTGAGTTCAAATAAAATCAGACTGTAAAAATGAATGCGCACATAGATTGAAGTCATTTAAATCATTCCTGAACAATTTAATCTTGATTTAAACAAATCTTTGATAATGAATATTTCCATAAGAATATTAAGTAAATGTGGAAGCAATTGTATTAACATTCTATAACCAAAATGCAGAATTCTCTGCTCCAAGCACGAAATATTGTTCCTTATTTTTGTTGGTAAGTGATACAGTTTTCTTAAGGCAAAGCTTGGTGTGATGGGGGTAACTTTTTAAAAAAATTCTGTACATACTAGGTCAAGGATAAGCACTGGGTGTATTGCAAAACATATAGCCATAAGGAGAGACTGCATGATAAGCAATGGCACGTCTTTTAAGTAATTTATTTGTTTCTGTCCATACAAAGGGAAAGGAATATGGTTTTCTAACACACATCAGGGTTCACTTGCCCATAGATGACAGTCTTGATAAGATTGGCGGTTGCTGCAAAAAACATTACTTCAGTTTATAAAGATAGAGCAGAAGGCACACACAAAATTTTAGTGGGTCAAAAGTAAGAAGAGTTTTCAGACACTTTTCCCAGCCTTTAAGAGACTTTGAATGAGTCCCAAAGATTATAGAATAGAGAGATCAATCTGTAAGCATATTAATAGGATTTTGGGCAGGAAGCTATAAAGTAGCAAATGTATCACACCAACATGGAAACAGTTTAAAGTGGAATATCTAAAGAAAAGACACCTGGACAGTAAGCAGTTTCTTATGTATTCACACCCACACATACACCCCCCCCCCATCCCACACACCCTCACACAAAGACAGGCTTTTTTTTCTCTACTCCCTTATTCCATATCAGTTCCTCTGTAGATATTGCTATAGTAAACGGTAGACAACACAGGTAATACCTGATGCAGACTATTACCAATAGCCAGAGGTGGGCTTCATTTAATTTAACAGCTAGTTCACCCAGAATCAAAAATGTAAGGGTGTGCGCACGCTCGGTTCGCAAGCGTGCACCTTGCACACATGTGGGCTGCATCAAAAACACGCCGATTGTATAAGATGGGATAGTGCTGGGACAGGTGGGTGGGCCCAGCCACTGGCCATAACTACCAGTTCACCTAAACTGGTCCGAACCCGATGAATCCCACTCCTGCCAATAGCTTTTGCAAAGTTTTTCAAAAATATGTTTTTGTTAGGATAACAATTGCAGAAGTGCTTTTTTTTGTGAAGATTCTTCCTCCCTGTAGGAATCTGGTGTGAAATAATGAAGCTTAGAGCTACTCTGCTTCTCTTACAAATCACTGGTATAGTAACTAATAAATATTGAAGTAGCAGGGATTCGTGTTCAATTCCACTTCTAAAATAGTAACTTGAAGATTATCCCTAAATAAATATAGGATTTGCACCCTTGTCCCCAAACCAATGCATAATCCAGTACGGTTAGAATAATTTCCCTCAAAAAGCTTGGGAGAGGGGAGAAAGAGAATTTTGAAAAAAGTAAACAAGCAAACTATTAGTCTTTGGAACTAGGACAATTTAGGCAAGCATCAACATGATAGTTCCACAGATGAAATTCCTTGCTAAAAGAATAATTACAGAATAAGAGACAGAATAGGATTTTTTGTCCTGGAAAGACTTTTGTTGTGAGTTAAAGTGCAGTCATCATCATTCATTATTAATGCATAATATACATAAATACATACAAACAACACCATGCACCCCTACTGATTTGAATAATCTTTTGAGCCAAAGTCACCATAAATTTATTCAAAATAGGCAACTGCAACTCCTTGAAAAAAATTAAAAATAGGCTGTGAGGAATTTTATAAGACTGAGAAAATTTACCATGATATAGTTTTTCGGATTGCACAGGAAAAAAATTGTGCACCATTCTGAAGGAGATGTCTGAAACTTGTGCAGGATATCAACATTTTTTTAGGGAAGGAAATTGAGAAGAAAGTTCTGCTTCCCTAATTTCATAGTGATTTAATTTATGACATCAAAGTCCATGTTTTAGAAAAATCAACTTCTGTATATTTTTTGCCATTAGGTCAGGAGAGTTAACTCATAAAAGGGATTTATACTCCATATTTTGTCTATGTGTGTAAATTGCACAAGATAATAACATAAAAATGTTTTCTCAACCTTGGAGAAACATCCAGTTTTAAAATATTTAAAATTATGATAAAGTTCCTAAAAATAAATGAGCTGAATTAGAAAAAAATGGTTGAAGTGTGCACTGAGGGTTGCAATGCTGAGCTAACAATTAGGACTTTAGAAAAAATTATCCATCTTCTGGATGGATTGCATTTTTCATTGCCTTGTATTTCCTTCTATGGGAATGCCTCATCTCCCTTTTAAGATAATTAATTACATAAAAACAGTATCTTAATTTGCCTGGTTAATTTGTGTGGATTTTTGAATTGCTCTTAAAGTTATTCCATTCTATTCTGAGATCCAATAGTTGTCAAAAGGAAATATGCTTGAATGGATTAATGAACAAAAAAGAAGCCAACTTATTTTTGGACTATCCTAGATAAGATGCACTGTTTAAAGTATTAAAAAATTATAGTTTTAAGTTTTTCTGAAATGCTTATTTTCATTTATAAAACATAAATGAAAACATCTATAACCAAACTCCAAAAATATATATCTTAATTTTCTCACATTTTTCACACCAGATTCCTCAAAATGAACTCAAGTGAAAAAAAAGTCATTTAGTCTGGCATTTGGATGATTTTGGGCGAGAATTCCCAGACATCATGACTGAAAATCCCATTTGGAAGCTTGTGAGAAACTGTTTTCTACTTATGTTTAGTTTTTGCCAGAAAAAATCCAAGAGGTTTTGGAACTCAGGTCTGACAAGATTGCCAAAGACAACTCCCAGAAAATCACGTTGGAGCACTTTTGTTAAAATATATGCCTCTTCACCTTTTAGCATGCAAGCAAGCTCTATGGGTCATCAACTCATTTTCATGAACATAGCTTTGTAAAACTGGCCTTTCTGCACTTCTGGCTATACAAATAAAGCAGTCTTGGTATTGAAAATGATCTCTGTTCTGCCTGTTTTCCTTACTGCCTGGAATTAAAAATCCTCTAGTGAGCTAATCAGCCCTAGAATTCATGCTGCTAACCATGGAAACAAAATATGCAATCTTGGTATAAAACAGCAGAGTGGGGGGAAAGATATATCTTCTAAATTTACAAATTAATTAAAATAATTAAAATGAATTATTGGCAAAATAGGTACAATGTGAAGGAATGAAATCTTCGTGTTTAGCTAAATAGGGCAATACTGCTGTAAAACAATATGAAAAGAAAAAAGGTCAATCTACTCCCAGTCAACTTCCAAATTTGCTTGTCTTTCTTGAGCTTTACTAAGGAAGCAAGGGTTAAAACCTTCCTCCTCATGCTTGATAGCCCCTTCATGATAGGAGCTGTTAAGAGAGATGCAAAGTAGAATCTTAAAATATCATCTAATTAAGTCTTAAACAGTTGCCTCAAACAGCAAGATGTAGCATATAAATTTAATAAACAAACATATATGCAAAATATTCTGAATTGTCAATCTTTCCAGTTTAACCAGGTTATTCTGTTGTTATGAGAAACTTTCTGATCCAATTATATTGGAAGTATTCTGAACTTTATATATTTTACACATCTATATTCCATTTTTTCCAACTTTGCAATATTCACATGACTACATGCTAGACTACAAGTTCTAGCATGATGTGGTTTCTCTTTGATTCCACATTCTATGTCAACTTCCCCAAATTGTTACCCTGTGGATATGTCCTCCATGTAGTATGGCTATTGGCTGAAGACCATGGAAACTGTATTTTAATATATATGGAGGACACTAGTTTATGAAAAGCTGCCCTATTATATAGAATTAAATCCACATATTATTGGAATTTATAGACAATATTTAATACCTGACATTGAATCCAAGAGACAGAAGGGCATCCTTATCAAATGCTGCCAGATACATATTGCAGCCAGAAGCCAAATTTTCTCATCACCAAGGGTGGTCTCCATATTATAAGTAATGTTAGTTATATCATAGCATTTTCAGAGCACGTTTATTATTTACCAGATAGAAGAAAATATCAGTGGAGTTCAAATTCCTAACAATAAATTCCTCATGCCATTGTTTTTCACAGCAATGCAATGTAGCCATTTATAGACTTGTGGTAAGAATTCAAGAAAGGAATTGCAATAACACTGTTCCTTTGACTTTTATTTATTCTTATTTGTTCTTTTTCTTTGAGACTTCCATGTGAATATTTTTAACATTTCTCATTTATGAGGTTGACTGTCTAGATAAGTAGAAAAGTTGTTTTAGTTAAATGATTCTCTCTTTTCCACTTTCTTGAGAATCTGTATTTTCTCTATATTCAGTTTAATCATTACTGCTCTACAACTTTTAGGTGGAAAAGAATGTCCAGTATATAGCAGGTGGTCAGTGCCAGAGCAGATTAGCTTGGGCCAAATGAGGCTTTAAGTGCTCACCAGATTAGAAGTTGGCCTCCTTTCTTACTTTTTACACACACACACACACACACACACACACACACACACACATTTGTTTTCTGAGGTTTTCGCGGGTATTTGTATGTAGGTCTTTGGTCATTCGGGTTTTCTCCCGCGTAAAATTGGAAGTGTCTTGGCAACGTTTCGACGAAGTCTCATTCATCATCTTCAGGCTGGTGTTCTCGGCTTCGTGCTTCCAGGAGCAATGTGTGATCACAGCTGTTTCTTCCTTTTAACTGCCAGTGGGGGTGGGAGCTGATTGGGTGGGAGCATGACTGTGTTCTGATTGGGTGGAGGTGTGCTTTGATTGGTTGGCGGCCTGGCTGTGCTCTGATTGGATGGGGGGTTGGCTGTGCTCTGTTTGGATGGGGGTGTGCTCTGTTTGGGTGGGGGCTTGGCTGTGCTCGGGTTAGTCTGAGTTGCAGGGGGATTTGAGCTGGTGAGCTGCATTGCTGTTGTTTGGCTTCACGTTCGTGGTCGTGCCACATCTTCATGGTGGGTGTCAGTTTGCTTCATGTATGGATTGAAGGGGTTTAAAGAAAAACGCCCACACAGCATGAATAAATGAGATGATACTTCCCACTTACCAGCCATTTGGAAACCCGCCCTCATTGACAAACGAGTCCCTAACACAAAGAATGACACCAGACCCACACTCACAAAAACCACACAGGATATCACCACCACACTTCCACGCAAAAAGCAAACCCAGACCCACACCGATGATGAGGCACGACCAGAAGCCAGACAACAGCTGGATCATTGGCCACTTTAAACCCCTCCAATCCATACATGAAGCAAACTGACACCCACCATGAAGATGTGGCACGACCACGAACGCGAAGCCAAACAGCAGCAATGCAGCTCACCAGCTCAAATCCCCCTGCAACTCAGACTAACCCGAGCACAGCCAAGCCCCCACCCAAACAGAGCACAGCCAGGCCCCCAACCAATCAAAGCACACCTCCACCCAATCAGAACACAGTCATGCTCCCACCCAATCAGCTCCCACCCCCACTGACAGTTAAAAGGAAGAAACAGCTGTGATCACACATTGCTCCTGGAAGCACGAAGCCAAGAACACCAGCCTGAAGATGATGAATGAGACTTCGTCGAAACATTGCCAAGACACTTCCAATTTTAAGCAGGAGAAAACCCGAATGACCAAAGACCTAAATATAGATATAGATATATAAAATTTTATTTATAGTTTCTTTAACATCCATAAGTGCTTAGTGAACAGTGGATTGTCTGGGTCAATATACTTTATACACAATACTAATAATAATAACATTATTTAGATATACATAATCATAGTCTTTCAACTTCTAACATTTGTATATACATGGTAATTATAATGTATTCTATTCTATTCTTTATCAGTATACATAATATTATTTTCCCAATTTCTACCTCTTTTTTTTCTAACTCTTAAAAGTAAAAAAAAAAAAAGCCTCTGATGATCGTGCGGCTCAGCTGGGATCGTCAGAGGCTTTTCAAAGCATTTTTTTCTGCAACCTCTTCAGCCGAAGAGGTTGTAGGAAAAAAATGCCTTTAAAAGCCTTTGGCGATCCCAGCTGACTTGCCTGATCGTCAGAGACTTCTAAAAGCATTTTTTTCTGCAACCTCTTAAGATTGTAGAAAAAATGCTTTTAAAAGTTAAAAAAAAAAGTTGGTCGTCTACCCAGTCACATTACCCCCCCCCCAACCAAGCCACGCCCACAGAACCGGTAGTAACAAATTTTACATTTCACCCCTGAGCTGGATCATGGATACTCTAGGGAGGTGTTTCCCAACTTCTGCAACTTTAAGATGTATGGATATCAATTCTCAGAATTCCCTAGCCAATCTGGAATTTGAAATCCAAACATCTTAAAGTTTCAGAGACTGAGAAGCATAGCAGCAGAATCTAAAAGAAGTTTCTCCCCCACTGGACAGTTAAATCTGTTTTATTAAAAGAACTAAATATAAACAGGAATATTTGATCCATCTCACATTTCAAGAGTCTGACTACTAGAGGATGATTACTAACAAAAAAGAAACTCGGTTTCCTTCTAGAAATATATTGCTCATGAGTATTGAAAAATTTGACTGGTGAAATACTTACAAAGTTCTACTACCAAAACATCCATATTTTGTCATTAGTTCAACAGGGCAATTCTAGAAGTTTTCCTTGTATAATGGCTCAGAAGTAAAATGTTTTCCGTATATATAGGGATAGAAAACTTTAGACACGCACTTCTGAAGGATGCCCTTAGCTTTAATTCAAAGAAGTGATGTAAAAAGTGCAGAAATATTGTGATGTAATGAATGTTTGACTATGACCAGGGAGATTTCCCTTCAGTCATAAAACCCACAGGAGAATTTTCAGCCAATCAGTATTACGCTCAGAGAGGTATAACGAAGACATACTGGGGAGGAAAATATCATGTTAAAGGAGCCCAATCTTTCTGGGTTTGGTTGAAGGTATTCTTTGTTAAGGATATTGTTGTGTGAACAACCAGCAGAGCGTAGAGTACATGGAAACGGTGCTGAGAACAATAATGAATAAATATACATATAAACTGGTTTATCAAAGTTTTTACTTTGTAGTGAAAAACAAGCTCATAGTCTTTAATCAATCCAAGTCTTAGCCAGTCATAATCAGTCCAAAGATACAAAATGCTTCTTACCAGATTTTGTAAAGATCAAACAAGAACAGTTCAGAATAAATAAACCATGATCACATTAGACCATGTATCAAAATACATAAACAGCAATAGATTCACGCTGGTAACAGGTCATGATGGTGGCATATCCACACTGACTACATTTTAGCTCTCCTTAAATACAGTTACAACAGTTATCCAATCAGGATACAATGACTCAGCATTACAATGACTTCTTAAAGTCATAGAATACATATTAAAGTCATAGAACACATATATTGCCCATATATTGTCCATATATTGCCTGGGCAACCTGTTAGGCATGCACCAAATCCTAATATTCTTAATCTCAGTGAGTCAGATTTAAGCATAATTGGAAGAGTCATTCTCTCTGAATTTAATATTATCACCCAGTTGTAGCTTCAGCAAACCTCAATAACACAAATTGAAAATATGTTGATGATGATGAAATCATGCAAATGCCTTGATTGTGTACTTTCATAAGATGTTCTGAAACACTTGTGTGATTATGTCATCATGCAAATAGCATTTGTGTCCTGTGGATGCTCATGGAACAATACAAGAAGGAACAGCCTTGATTCATGAGTTCAGGTTGAATGTTCCAATGCTAGAAATAAGCTGTTGAAAAAAAATGCATTAAAAAGGATTTAAATTAAGGGACATAGATATGTGTTCGTTAAGAATATAAGAAGATCCTTGTTCAGTCTGATCAATAGGCCAACTGATAGCGTATTCTGTGTATTCTGTGCAATGTGGTCAAATGCTCAAGAAAGTTCACAACTAGACATAAAAATTATAACTTATTGTTTCCTAGCAACTGGTATTTATCTTATGCACCATCAACATTAATAGCTATTGATACTTCTATCCCTCATTAATTTCTCTAAGCCCATTTTAAAGTTGGCTAATTTGGTGGCCATCACAGGTGCTAACAGTGGGATTCCATTTTTTTACTCTATGCTGTAAAGAAACACTTTTCTTATTGGCTTTGAATTCTCCTTATATTTGATTTCAGCCCAGGGTTATAGTATAATGAAAAGAAAAAGAAAAAAAAGCAGCATTTCTTTTCTTTTTTCTTCTGCCACATTTGGATTAATATACCTCTATTCTAGCTCCCTGATTCATTCATTCATTCATTCATTCATTCATTCATTCATTCATTCATAAATAAATAAATAAATAAATAAATACTGAACGCTTTCTTTAAAGAAGTTATAATTATGTTGGCTGATCTTTTCTGCATCTTTTTAGCTAACATTGTGCAATGAGTAGAAAGCAAAGTATTAATTGCATCCTCTAAACTTGATTATTTTAACAAGTGACATCAACAGGTACTTTCACATAGCCTCTGATTTTTCCCCAAAGACTTCAATATTTCTGCAGCATCAATTCACAGTATCCTTATTTCTGCTGTTCTTGCAAAGCTCAATACATTTCCTAAGTTAGCTAAGGTTCCCAGAAAGTTACAATAAGGGAGTCTAAAAAATCAGCATTTAGCCAATACTGTAGTTCTCCCTGTTCTCATCCTGGCCATGCTGCATTTATTTTCTCATCGGGAAAACAACTTAGAAAACATTTTTTCCCCTGATGTTCATTCACAAGTCATATTTTTTTCATCGTTTTGTACATTTCAATGCTTGTGTGTTGACTATAATGAGATCCTATTTTGTTCAAGAATGCCTTGAACATAGATGTTGCAAATCCATATTCAAGGCACTCCTACAACTGTAGGTTTCTAGTTTGATAGAATACTTCATCAGATCCTATTAACTCAGCTTCATGCACCCAAATGGGGCATTCCTCTCTAACATAATCTATTGCATTCTTTGACAGAGTGACAAAATGAGAGGACCAGAGAAATGCTGTGGATAATATTTACTAATTTACTTACTTGGACTTCGGTAAGGCATTTGATAAAATATACCCCAACTTACTACTTGATAGGATAGAAAAATATGGGCTAGATCACGGGTATCAAACTCGCAGAGTCACATTGCCATCATGTGACATTTCATGACGTTTTTCCCCCTTTGCGGAACTGGGGTGGGTGTGGCCTGCGTCTGATGCATCTGGTCTGCAGGCCGCCAGTTTGACACCCTTGGGTTAAATAGCATCACCATCAGATGGATTCATAATTGGCTGATCAACTGCACTCAATGTGTATTCCTCAATAGAACTCCATCTACATGGAAAGAAGTATGCAGTAGGGTACCCCCAGGCTCTGTCTTAGGCCCATATTTCTTTAATATGTTCATCAATGATTTGAATGAGGGGATATATGGGGAACTCATCAAATATGCAGACGACACCAAGCTGACAGGAATAGCCAAGACTCCAGAAATAGACTTAAGATACAGAAGGATCTTGACAGATTTTAACATTGGATGCTATCTAATAAAATGAAATTCAATAGTGAAAAAAGTAAGGTTCTACATTTAGGTAAGAAAAACCAAATGCACAGATATAGTATAGGTAGTAACTTGTTCAATAGTAACTGTGAGAGGGATCTTGGAGTCCTAGCAGACAATCACTTAAATATGAGCCAGCAGTGTGCTGCAGCTGCCAAAAAAGCCACACAGTTCTAGGCTGCATTAACAGAGGGTTAGAATCAAGATCACATGAAGTGTTAATGCCATCTTATAATGCTTTGGTAAGTTCATACATGGAATACTGCATCGACTTTTGGTTGCCACAATTTTAAAAAAGATGTTGACACTCTAGAACCATGATGGCGAACCTATGGCACGGGTGCCACAGGTGGCACCCGGAGCCGTATCTGTGGGCACGTGAGTGTTGCCCTAGCTCAGCTCCAGCACGCATGGGAGCGACAGCCACTGGATTTTCGGCCCTTCCAGGCCCACTGGAAATCAGGAAACAGGCTGTTTCCAACCTTCAGAGGGCCTTCAGGGAGATGGGGAAGGCAGTTTTCACCCTCCCCAGGCTCCTAGAAAGCCTCTGGAGCCTGGGGAGGGTGAAAAAAGGGCCTACCGGCCCAAAAGCGGGGGGAGCGCAGGGGGGTCACACATGTGCGGGGGGACAGGGCGCATTGAATTATGGGTGTGGACACACATGGGCACAAACCCCCTGCGTTCCCCCCACTTTTGGCACACGACGGCAAAAAGGTTAGCCATCACTGCTCTAGAAAGAATGCAGAGAAGAGCAACCAATTTGCAGGATCCAATTTGGGTCGGTCACCAGGACCACAGATTTAGTCTTCCAAGCTTTCAGACTCGTGCTGGAGCCTATCCTCAGAGAATTTCTCTCTAACAGAGCGTATGCTAGAGAGAAATCGTAAAACTGTAAACAATATACAATTTATTCATTTGCTCAATAAAGAGTCTATTGTTAATTCTTTTGTATGAATATATACTCTACATCATAATAACCAACATAGAGCTCCTGATGGGTCTATACATTTTTAAGTAATAATGTTCCAAGCACAAACCTCCTTTCTCAAATACACAGAGAGCCACAAAACCTGGGTGGGCATAGCCAACTCAATGTCACTCACTCCCACCCAGGCACATGACCGCCCCTAGCCACGCCTACCCAGCCACAAAACCATTCTCTCTCTCTCTCTCTCTCTCTCTCCCTGTCTCTCTCTCTCTCTCTCTCAGAAAGCCTAAAAAAATAAAAGGGGTGAGGGGCAGGGCCAACAGGGAGCCACAGCAGAGGGCCCAAAGAGCCAGATGCAGCTCCAGAGCCACAAGTTGCCAACACCCGGTTTAGGTTATTGACAAAACAATAGGTTAGATTTTTTTTTAAATTTCCTACTACTGATTTTTTAAAATATGAATAAATTCCCCTCATCTGCTTTGCTATGGCTAGATGATTAGCATTATAATTTCTTCTGTTTGGACAGACTGGTTAATAATTTGTATAAATAGTGAAGTGGCATGATGCCAATGCATTTCCATTTGGTAAGCCATTCCATTTAATATGCCTTCAGCTGCATTTGCCTCCCAGGACCACTCAACATTTTTCAGTGAGTTAGATTATATATTTTCAGTGCGTTAGACTCTATGTTTTTATTGCAACAGCAAATTGACAAAGAAACCAGAGAGGAGAGAGAAATTCAATTTAAGAAGCATAGTAGAAAGATGGTGAGGCACTACAGGGCCTTACCTTGGGCAGGGAAGGAGGAAAACGAACCAGCCAAAGGGCACAACTGGTTGGCAAGAGTTCTTTCCATTACAACTCTTCCTTCTCCCCCATTGTGCAGTTCTAGCATTAATATTGCAAAGCATCTTCATAGCATTTCCTCCTATGTAGGTAAATTAATAGACTTATCTGCAGAAAAGCTTCTGTAGAGGTCCATCCTTATGAAAACATGGGTGAAGGAGGTGGCAGTGGGACAAATGTTCTGGCCATTAGAATCACACTTGGCCAATAAAGAATTCTATTCTAATCTAATCTAATTAGAAGCTATATTCAAAATACAGTGAAATTCTATTGGGAATTCAGGATTTGGGCTGTTATAAAATATTGTAGTACTTTAAATGATAATAATGGAAGTACTGTATGTCTTTAGACTATCACAGTCTGTTAACTTTAGGAATGAGCAAAAATATTGGTATGAGCTACTGTATGCATTTGATGAAGAAGCCTTTCCCTGAAATTAGGGATAGGAAAGAAGGGAGGAACTATGCCACAACAAAGCAGTCCATGTGACGATGATCCATGCAAATTCTCAAATTTTAAAAGACAATAGAATATATTTATATTTTAAATCTGGTCTGGAATGATGCATTATTCATTCATTGAAGATTAGCATGACTGAGTAAAGATCCAACTTAAGATGCAAAAGGATAAAATGGCTATTGACTTGTGTTAGCAAATAACATATTATAGATGGAATCTTTGTTTAGTGAAGATCTCAGACTCTCAAATATTCCTTTGAGAGGGTTTGCTCTCAACACAAGAGCTGAGTTCTCTGATACAAATCTCTATCTTTCACCATTATTTTTGTCTCTTTTCTTGGAAAGTATTAAAATCTCTCTAGAAAGTGGGGGGGGGGGGGAGAAAAAGGAACACTGAATTGGAAAGATAACTTTCAAGTACAGTCAGCTGATTCTTATCAAATTCCAGGCCTGATCTTTATAGAAAACATTGCATTGCTTTTCCGTCCATATGAGCATTGTGCAACAGTAGATGGATGAATGCTTTTCCCATAAAACCACACATCCACAGGCTGGTAAAACATTTCAGTGGCAACTTTTATGCCCCCTTGCTTCAATTGCTTTACATATTAAAATTCCATCTAAGAAATGCAACTTGGAAATTATGCTTAACATTGCAGGATGTTGGTGCCATCTATAGGAAAAGGCACAAAATAGCCTGACTCCATACTATTGTACTGCTGTTAAAGATTTTTAAAAACTATTAGTGTTGTTTCAATACATTCTTTCCTGTTGTAAGAGAATCAAGTATATAACTGCTCAGTGATTTGGAATGGCAACTAAAAATAAGGAGGACTTCAAGACTGATGGATCACTAGCTCTTCCTAATTAATCCCTAATTCAAATCCTTCATTCCACCATCCCTATCCATCATCTTTTCTTTGTTTCAGTGATTTCATCAGAGTTATAGCATCTTTCTCCAATAGACAGGTTTTTTTTTTCTGATTCCAGATTGTTTATCCAGGATCAATAGGATCTTAGCTTCAGTAAAAGTAATCATAGATAAAAATTATTAAATGGTCATACAATCAACATCTTCTAGATTACTTCTTCTTGCTTAAAAACCTGTGCTGACTAATTGGCCCCCATCTTCACCTGTATCTTCAATAAATCACTAGAGATGTGCTATGTTCCTTCTTGCTTCAAACGCTCTACTATCATCCCAGTGCCGAAGAAGTTCACCATCAAGAAACTGAATGACTAAGACCAGTTGCTCTAACATCTGTAGTCATGAAAGTCTTTGAAAGGATAGTGCTGTCCCATTTGAAAATCATCACGGATCTGCTGTTAGACCCCTTGCAATTTGCATCTAAACCCACAAGCCCACAACTATCATGGAGTTTAGGAGTGACATCACACCCATTAGTTTTTGAATATTTTTAAAGATATAGAGAATTGGTGAGCAAATGCAAAAAGATGATATTGTAACCTACCCAACTGACTACATTTGCTCAAACTGTTACAGTTGAAGTTTAGCACCCAAAAGTTTTGGTCACCACGATGTAAAAAAGATGTTGAGATTCTAGAAAGAGTGCAGAGAAGAGCAACAAAGATCATTAGGGGACTGGAGTAGTGGTGGGTTGCTACCAATTCTCCCTGGTTCTTGCAAACCGATAGTGGAAGTTTGGAGTAGTTTGGAGAACCGGTAAATGCCACCTCTGCCTGGCCCCACCCCCAATCTATTCGCTGGCTCCCGAGTCCCAGCTGATCAGCTAGAAGGAAAAAATCAGGGCTCACTTGACAAAGAAGGAAAAAAACAAGAGGACACCGTCACTTTAAATTGAGAAGCAAAGAAGCCTCTCAACTAATCGACTAGAAGGAAAAAAATCAGGGCTTGCTTTTCAGCCAGGAGATCACTTGGCAAAGAAGGAGGAGGGGAAAAAAAGATGCCGTCGCTTTAAATTGACAAGCCAAGAAGCAGCTACTGGAAGGAGGTTTTTAACTTGCAGAAGTGAAGTGACATTCAGCAGTTCATTTCTGGGTCAGTTGAACAACAAACTGGATAAGAGGAGGGATTCTTATATGGTTCTATGTTGTTAAAGTTTTGGGGTTTGTGCAACATGGGCTTTGTGTTTCTAAAAAGGTTTGGACGATTTCCATTGTGAAATATCCTGCCTTGGATGAGTTTTCTGCTTGCTTGTAAATGGAGCCGAACTTCCGGCTTCCACCTTCTATTATCTCTAAGCACTGGTAGCTGTTTTCTTCTTACAAAGTTTCCTCTATGCAGCTGGCAGGAATGTGGAATGAGTATCAGGCAGGTTCCTTGTTAGCAGCTTGATCTTTCCTTGCTTTTCTGGGAGCCTTTTCTTATGAGTAATATTTTATTGGGGAAATGAAGTGGGGGGAGTTTGATTCCTTCCCAGAGCAGGTTAGTGGGGTGGGGAGAGAATGGGGATTTTGCAGTATCCTTCCCCTGTCATGCCCAGCAAGCCACACCCACAGAACCGGTAGTAAAAATTTTTGAAACCCACTACTGGACTGGAGGCTAAAACATATAAAGAACAGTTGCTGGAATTGGGTATGTCTAGTTTAATGAAAAGAAGGACTAGGGGTGACATAATAGCAGTGTTCCGATATCTTAGATATCGCCACAAAGAAGAGACAGTCAAGCTATTCTCCAAAGCACCTGAGGGCAGGACAAGAAGCAATGGATGGAAACTAATCAAGGAGAGAAGCAACCTAGAACTAAGAAGAAATTTCCTGACAGTTAGATCAATTAACCAGTGGAACAACTTACTTCCAGAAGTTGTGAATTCTCCAACACTGGAAGTTTTAAAGAGATTGGACAGGCATTTGTTTGAAAGTCTCCATTAAAATAGATCACAATTTCTTGAACATGTGTGTGCCCAGGTAGCTCTCAGGATATGACTGTGATGGAGCTTGATCATTATGGTTGCATGTTGCGATGACCATTAAGTGACGTATCTCAGTTAACAACCCCCACCTCTGCTTTCCCCAGTGCAATCATTAAAAAAAAATGCAAGTGCCTGCCCCAGGCCTTACAAGGTCCCCCCTTCCCCGAAACATTCTGTGTTCCACTTCCTGTTGCTTGGATTCCCATAGGTCTTTCCCACTTCACTGGAGCCAAGCCTGAGTCCCATCCCACTAGGACATCGGTGTCAAACTCACAGTGTCACATTGCTGTCACGTGATGTTTTGTGACATTTTTCCCATTGGTGGAGTTGGGTGGCCTGTGCATGATGCATCAGGCCCATGGGCTGCCAGTTTGACACCCCTGCACTAGGACAAGAACCAGTGGTGGGATTCAAATAATTTAACAACTGGTTCTCTGCCCTAATGATTTCTTCCAACAACCAGTTCACCAAACTGCTCAGAAAGTTATAACCGGTTCTCCCGAAGTGGTGCGAACTGGCTGAATCCCACCACTGACAAGAACCCTCCTCCTCTCTTACCTTTTTAAGAGTTTTGAGGCCTTCCAGAGTTCTGGGCTGGATTGCTTCAGTGCACAGCCATGTGGTGCAATTCCAGAAGCATGGCAATATTTAAAATTACCAAAATAAAATTTGACAGCTGGAAATATGGTAGCTGCTTCTGGAATTGCACCATGTAGCAAAGGAAAAAAATTTACCTGTTCTGCTTCACTAATGTAGTCTGCACGACCGTTTGGAAACCTATAAGCTCAGAGGTTCCCAAAAGGCTGTGCAGGATGTGTTAGTGAAGCAGAAGCGGCCACCATGTTTCCAGCAGTTGAATTGCTTTCTGCTATCACAGCCACTTCAGAAATGCACCATGTGGCTGAGAGATTTGCCACTCTGTTTGCTGCCTTAATATAGCTTGCAGTTTCAGAAGCTTTCTGCAATGCTGTGCAGACCTTATTAAGGTAGCAAAATGGAGGGGCTTGTCTAGTCACCGCCATTTTGCCCAGTAGTCACCAAGTGGATTAGTTACCAGTTTGCCTCCAGGTTCAATATAAAGTGGGTTTTTTTTTACCATTAAAGTCTTTCATGGTATGGACTTAGTGGTGGAA
The DNA here is from genome assembly GCA_012654045.1 of Ptyas mucosa. Classification (NCBI taxonomy): domain Eukaryota; kingdom Metazoa; phylum Chordata; class Lepidosauria; order Squamata; family Colubridae; genus Ptyas; species Ptyas mucosa. The sequence goes on along the minus strand of WNWU01013629.1, from coordinate 4,997,420 downwards.
TTTGAATTTTTTTTACTACCAGTTCTGTGGGTGTGGCTTGGTGGGTGTTGCGTGACTTGGGCGTGTCTGGGGAAGGATACTGCAAAATCTCCATTCCCACCCTACTCCAGGGGAAGGATACTGCAAAATTCCCATTCCCTCCCCATTCCTGGGGGAAGGATATTGCAAAATCTCCATTACCACCCCACTCTGGGGCCAGCCAGAGGTGGTATTTGCCAGTTCTCCAAACTACTCAAAATTTCCACTACCAGAACCTATCAGAATCTATGGACTCATATCATTTGAAGGACTAGTTCCCAATTATATCGGCCCATTCTATCAGGTTCAATAGAAGAGATATGTTGCAGGTCCTGTCTGTAAAGGATAGGACATCTGATAGGACCCAGGCGACAAGCTTTTTCTGCCATGGCACATATTCTGGAACATCATCTTCCCATGAGGTGAGACTGGTTCCATCTCTCCCAACCTTTTAGGAATCTACCTAAACCCTGTCAACAAGTCTGGAAATCACAAAGGAATAGTAATTTGATTAGATGAGTCCATTGTTTATAATCTGATGTTCTCTCTTAGCTTTTTATAATAGTTTTCATTATACTATTTTATTACCTGTGTTTTTCGGAGTATAAGATGCACCGGAGTATAAGACGCACCTACCTTTTTTGGCGAGAAAGAGAAGAAAAAGAAATCTCCCTCTGCCTCTGAGCAATTTTGCCGTTGCAGCAAACAGCAAACAGCCTGCTTTACTTTCATTTTTGTTTTCAGCATAGCTTGATTAGCACAAGAAAAAAAAAAATCTGCTCCAGCAATTTACCTCTTTGTAGCAAGCAGCAGAGTCCTGCGCAAAACAGCTGAGAGCAAATCAGCTGAGAGTCTGGAGGTCGATCCAATCAACTTGTGCTAATTAGGCTGTGCTAAAGCTGAAAGGAGCTGTTTTTTTGTTGCTGTTTGCTTACAAGGAGGTACTGCTGCGAGGGGGTCGGTCAGTGGATGGGGGTCAGTGAGTGGGTGGGGTTACATTCGGTGTATAAGATGCACCTAAATTTTTACCCCCTTGGGATAAAGGGTGGGAAAAGGTGCGTTTTATACTGCGAAAAATACGTTATATTATTTTATTTACTTTTTAATGTTTTCAAAATTGTTTTATGCTTGTTTTACTGCTACCCAGAGTCATGTTGCATGAAATGGGCAGCTCTATAAATACTATTAATAAATAAATAATTTTAATCATGTTTCTGAAAAACTGATTAAAATACGATATGGTTTTGAATGTATCTTAGAAAATGCTAAAATGTATCTGATTAAAATATTTACTTTAATATGTTTTTAGAAATCACATAATCTGTAAAAAAATTTCAAAGGCTCTTTTTGATTATTATAATTATTATTGTTGATCATATGAGCACATAAGAGATCTTGTCCAAGAATGCTTTTCTTATTCATCATTGCACAGGAAGAAACATGAATATAGTTGTAAAATTCTTTGAACATGTAAAGTAGTGAACTGAATAATTGAATAAACAATGAGTTCCATACATATAAGGCCACTGTACATCAGAAGATAGGAGTATATGTACGATAAGCATAAAAGTTCATTCAACAGAGACTTGTTTGGTACAGTTTTTCCTAAAATAATTATTTTTAGATAATTGCCCTCAGTTGTACTTTGTTTATTAGAGCACAATTTTTCTGGTTTCCAAAATAAAGGTAAAACTTCAGAATTAAAGCCTAGGAAAGACGACTTGTTTATATCCTCAGACTTAGTTATTTGGATACAAATTAAATTGACTGTATTTTTTCTATTTCTGTTTAATATTGAATTTTCTTCCCAATGTCTATAGCCAAAGCTGGTTTGATGATGTATTCACAAGGCTCTTGATTTTGCAAAGAAAGCCAGAATGTATTCCTTTCAGTATATATTTTCATTCTTAAGAACATTATTTTATTTTTTATTTTTCTATTTTCCACTCAGTTTTACTATGTATGTGGTTTTTTTAATTATCAATGCCTTTCATAAAAAGATATGTATATTTTAGATATTTCTCTTATTTTTCCAGAATCGCAGAGGTTGACAGTTGATTTAGCTGGCAAATATTATCATGTATGCTTAATAAGAAGTGTGCTCAGTACTTGCAGTATCTGACAGTGGAATAGAAGCAGGCAGCCTCTTTTTTGTTTGTTTGTTTCATTTATATTTCCCAATATTTACAGCATAAATCCTTAATCTATATTTCCGTAATTTTGAAAGAGAGGAAAATTTAGAATTATAGGTAAAGGTTGCCCTCACACATGTATTAGTCGTTCCTGACTCTAGAGGGCAGTGCTCATCTCAGTTTCAAAGTCGAAGAGTCAGCGCTGTCCGAAGACGTCTCCGTGGTAATGTGGCCGGCATGACTAAACGCCAAAGGCGCATGGAACGTTGTTACCTTCCCAGCAAAGGTGGTCTCTATTTTTCTACTTGTACTTTTACGTGCTTTCGAACCGCTAGGTTGGCAGGGACAAATAATGGGACCTCACCCTCTTATGCGGCACTAGGGATTCGAACTGCTGAACTGCCAACCTTTCAATCGACAAGCTCAGCATCTTAGCCACTGAGCCACCATGTCCCTCATTAGAATTATAAAATATAAAATAATATTATAAATTATAAAATTATAAAATAGAATTACAAAAAAATTAGAATTATAAAATCATGGAATTATAGTGTTGGAAGTAAACTTTTAAGACCTAAATCTAACACCTTGCTCAGGCATGAATCCAAATTAAATCTGCCAAACACTTGGATTCTGTTATGAAATTGTCCTTATTTTCATTATTCCATTATTATTTGCCCTTATTATAATTATTTTCATTATTTAGAGCCCTGCAGACTGGAAAAATAGAAAATAGATAGATATTGATTTTCTGTTTGATATCTTTTAACATACTTCTAGCATCTATCATATTCATCTTTACGTTTTCTTCCTTCATAGATACTTGTTTATATTCGGCATAATCAATCTCATTGCTTTGTTTGCTTTGACCTATTGCGGTTTGTCTGAAACATTGTTAAAGCATCAGGCCAGATGCAATATCTGAGATGGAATCTAACAAATACAAAATAAAGTGAAAGTTTTTTTGGGGGAAAGTGTTATAAATATCAAAGCAACAAAGAAAACACTTTTCCTGTTCTTTTCTGTTGTGCCAAATTCCCCAGCCTCAAACATTTTATCCACAATAGCCAGAAGTAAAATATTCTATGTATCAACCAACTATAACCAAGTAATATCAGTACACTTCTGTTGGGAGTACAACATCACCATCTACTGCTCAGTCAGTTGAACTGTTAGGAGGGAGCTGGTTAACAAACTGTGCTGAATATTGAATTTGCATTGTATGGATATTTATTTATTTTTATTTTATTTTTTAATTAAATTTATGGGCTGCCCATCTCGTTAGGCAATTCTGGGCAGCTTACAAACATTAAAACCGGTCAACATTAAAAGAGTCAACTTTCATTCATTCATTCATTCATGGAATTTATATTGCCGCCTAATCACACATGGCGACTCAAGGCGGCTTACAGAATATAAAACCTGATATAAAAACAATAAAAGAAGTCATATAATAAATTAATACACTAAAACTAGAAATAGCAAGACTAGAGCTTTCTGGATTCAAAGAACTACATACTTTCTCTCACTTAATGATATGACTTGCTCTGAGAATTAATATTGATGGCTTTGGTCATCCTTAAAGAAATCAATTTTCAGTGATAAAAAATGTTGATGCAATTTTTTAATCTGTGATAAAGATTCTGTAATCTCTAATCTATCTTGCGATAGTAAACCGCTATCAGGTTGAAAGTTCTTTAGGTGGATAATGAAGGTCCTATAAAATAGTTAAGAATATCTATACCTAACTCAGTCCTTCTCCTCCTCCAAATAACATAAATGGAGACCATTTGACCAGAGAATATCCATTTATGAGCCACTGAGGCGCAGTGGTTAGAGTGTAATACTGCAGGCTTCTTCAGTTGACTGCTAGCTGCAGTTCGGCAGTTCAAATCTCACTGGGCTCAAGGTTGACTCAGCCTCCCATCCTTCCGAGGTTGGTAAAATGAGGACCCAGATTGTTGGGGGCAGTAGGCTGACTCTGTAAACCACTTAGAGAGGGATGTAAAGCACTCTGTGAAGCAGTATATAAGTCTAAGTGCTATTGCTATTGCTATTCTGGCTGAAAATCAAGCTGGCTTCAGAGAGGGACATTTAATCATGCTTTTCTTTTGTAACATCCAGATGAAAAAATTAAGTGAGGATTTCTGTTACACATGGGTTTTATTGACTTCAGATTCACTTTTGAGTTTAGTTCTAGAAATAAATCTAAGGAATATAAATTTAAAAATTTTACCATAGGCAACTGCTTCTCCTTATATATACACTTTAAAAGAATTCTAGCTTAAAGGTTATGTGCATCATACAGGGCCACTGAACCAAGGAAATTATTATTGGCAGAGGAATAGGGATGAATCTTGGCACAACTAATGTTTAATTAGTATATCAATTCTCTGGTACTAATATGAATAATCAAGCTCTTCATCTTCCAAGCTTAAAGAATAACCATATTCCAATGCTATCATTTGTAAATGATGCTTTATTTGTTTGTTTGTTTGTTTGTCGCATTTCTATGCCACCCAACTCCCTTGGGACTCTTAATTCCACCTCAGATGCCATTTGGCTTAGAGCAAATCTTACATGCTTACTGTATATTTCACAGTAGAAGATTTTTGCTAAAAGCTAAATTATTCAAGTATTTAAAGGGTAGAGTTTCATGCTACTAGTAAATACTGGATAGATATGGAGTATGTTATTAAAAAACATACAGAAATCAGCAACAGTCCTGCATTCTTTCTATTGCTCCAGAGATGCATTGCTCATACCTACTACATTAAAAGTACAACATATATCAGTACAACTTGTATTCAGAATAACTGTACTTCTTTCTGATTTTTATTAAGAAGTTGAAGTGTATTATTTGGAATAAGATCTAAGAAAATGTATGGTATAAAATGTTTTTTTGGCTTATTATTTTAGTAGAAATGATTAAGAGGTTTGAAATATGTATTTTTGATAAAATATTTGAAAATAGACAAAATCTAAGGACGCAATTTGGTCTACTGTCAGTATATATAGAGAGGGGGAAATCTGTCATACAAGTGATTATTATTTTGATATTAAATGAATGATTGTAACATTAGGGAATATGTCAAATGATATTTTAAATTTAAGGGGTTTCATATAGAGATGAAGGGAAAAATGGAATTGGGTGAAGATTAGAGATAGGATGAATGGGCAATATGGATTTTTTTTTAAAAAGGAAAAAAGGGAGAAGAAGGGAAGATATTATGGCAAAAGGGAATATATAAATTGTATTGAAAAATTGTTTAAATTTATGAACCGGCCAATATACTGTTCAGAAAAAAAAATACATTTTTTGTGTGTTTGTGAGTTAAAAAATAAAAAAAACTTTTTACAAAAAAAAATAACTATTCCTTTGAAGAGGAGACAAACTGAATTCTTAAGGAACATATTTTACAAGTCCCCCAGTTTTCCTAACTGTGGACAAAATAGAGACACATATTTGGTCATGTAACCTTTCAGATTGGGTAAAGTCTCTTCTTTCTTCCATGGGCCTGGCCTCCCTGATTTTTATTAATAATTCTGTTTCATCCTGGGATCAGACATTGCTTGAGAAATTAAAATGCTACTGTTTCTAACACCTCATGCAATTCTGATGATGGCACATGATCCTAAAGCAAGCATCTAAAAAGCATGCCATTTTTTCTAGAAAGTCAATTAGATTTGGCTATCTTGTCTAAGATACATTTCTGAATGTTGCTCCTCATTGGTCATTGCCAATTACCATTGGGCCATATAACAAACTTTGAATCTTAAATGAATAAGGGATTCTCTTACTGACAAAATAAGGGAAATTTTCAGAGTTATGGCCAAAATTCTTTAGATTAAGATGCAGCTTTTATTGTTGTTGTGTATCCGAATTGCCTGGATAACACATTCTTCACAGCAAACTTACACAAATTTGAATAATGTATGGAAAAGGAGGTCCAGTAAGTAAAGTGGTGTTCAAAGCAAGATCAGTTTCCATTGGAAAAAACTATTGAATTAAATAATAATGCATCAGCAATGCCAAGTTCAGTTTCTACCCTTGGCTCAACACTAAGAGAAAGAATCTGTTTAATCAACTTCGAAGAACTACACCAATCTTGTCCATATGTATTTTATTCTAGGCATACGAAAGAATGCAAAATCTTGAGCATTTCAACTATATTTAGGAGAGACAGGAAATTTCAGACCACACATGATATGACTTGAAGATCTTAATAAGTTGAACATGTAGACAATATGGGCAAGAACATATTTTTACATATGGCTAGCCATAGCTAAGATTTTTCTGTATATGAACTTTATTGTTTTTGTTTTTAACTATATTAAATCTCCTTTAAGGACTTAGTATACTTTTGCCTGATACTCACCTGAAAATAACAGAGATCTATACTACTACTTTTAGTAACATAGAAACTGAGACAGTTCTAGACGCTGCAAAAATGTCTGGGGCATATACAGTTTATTTATTTATTATTTATTTATTACATGTATTTATATGTCGCCCTTCTCCCGAAGGACTCAGGGAGGCGAACATAAGTTAAGAAACATGTACAATAAAATCCCATTTTAAACCAAATAACTAATTAATAATAAATAATAAAACCCGGAATTAGAGTCAGCCTATTTGCTTGAACATCCAAGTCTTCAGGTCCCGACGGAAGGAGCGGAGATCAGGAGCCATCCGGACCTCGGTAGGTAACTCATTCCAGAGGGTGGGAGCACCCACAGAGAATACCCTACCCCTGGGCACCGCTAGACGACATTGACTCGCCGTCAGAACTCTGAGGAGAGCAGCCCTATGTGAGCGAACAGGACAGTGAAAGGCAGGCAGGAGAAGATCCTGCAAATATCCCAGACCTAAGTCATGTAGAGCTTTTTAGGTGAGAACTAGCACCTTGAAGCGGACCCGAAGAACCATTGGTTCACGGTTCACGCAGGAGGGGTGTTATTTGGGAGTAACGAGGGGCTCCTGTAACAACCCGTGCAGCTGCATTCTGAATCAGCTGGAGTCTCCGGGTGCATCTCAGGGGCAGGCCCATGTAGAGGGAATTGCAGTAATCCAAGCGGGAAGTAACCAGGGCATGAGTGATTGTGGGAAGGTCATCTTGGTCCAGGAAAGGGCACAACTGGTGCACCAGGTGAACCTGTGCGAAGGCCCCCCTGGTCACGGTCGTTAGATGGTCTTCTAGGGACACCTTTCAGATGGTCTTCCGAGCATCCAGGAGGACACCCAAGTTGTGAGCCCTATCAATGGGGGCAAGTTTTTCCTCATCCATCAAAAGGGATGCGGCCTCTGAAACCCGAGATGCCAGCATCCACAGCCACTCAGTCTTGGAGGGATTGAGTTGAGTTTGTTTCTGCCCATCCAGGTCCATACAGCCTCCAGGCAATGGGACATCACAGAAAGGGTATCTCTGGGGTGGTCTGGGGTGGAGATGTATAATTGGGTATCATCAGCATATTGAAGATATCTCACTCCAAAGCCACGAATGATCTCACCCAGTGGCTTCATATAGATGTTAAAGAGTAAGGGGGAGAGAACTGACCCCTGAGGCACCCCACAATTTAGGGGTGCCTCAGGGGTCGGTTAACCCTAACCCATACAAACTAAAAGTGACCCGAGAGGTAGGAGGAGAACCACTGTAAGACAGTGCCTCCCACCCCCAACCCCACAAGTCGCTGCAGTAGGATACCATGGTCGATGGTATCAAAAGCCGCTGAGAGGTCAAGTAGGACCGGTATGGAGGAACAACCACCATCCCGAGCCCGCCAGAGATCATTCACCAGAGCGACCAATGCTATTTCCGTGCTGTGTCCACGTCAGAAGCCCGATTGGTATGGGTCAAGGTATTCCGTTTCCTCCAGGAATTGTGGGAGTTGTTGCGCCACTACAGTCTCAACAACCTTCGCGATGAAGCGAAGGTTGGAGACGGGACAATAGTTATTAAGTGAGTCTGGATCCAGGGAAGGCTTCTTGAGGAGAGGTCGAACCACCGCCTCCTTAAGAGAGGTGGGGAAGTTCCCCTCCCTCAACGCAGCGTTGACAATTGCCTGGATCCAGTCTCTAGTCACCTCCCTGGCAGCCGAAACCAACCAGGAGGGACAAGGGTCCAATAAGAAAGTGGAGGAACTAAGTTTGCCCATAATCCTGTCCACTTCCTTGACAGAAACAGGGTCAAACTCAATCCAGATATTATTCTCAAGACCCACCCTACTCTCCCAATTGGATTCTGCCCAGTCAGAGTCCAATCCAATTCGGATCTGAGTGATTTTATCATGCAGAAATTGTACAAAATCCTCAGCTCTGCCCTGTAAAGGGTCTTCCCTCGCTCCCTGATTGAGGAGGGAGCGGGTCACACGAAACAGGGCCATTGGGCGGTTTTCTGCAGATGCAATGAGGGCGGCGAAGTAATCTCATTTCGTCGCTTCCATTGCCACTAGATAAGACCTAATATGGGTTGTTAACTGTGTTCAGTCAGATTCAGATTGGGAGGAGCTCCAACTCTCTAGGCGTCTTTTCCGATGTTTCATTTCCCGGAGCTCCATGGAAAACCACGCGATCCGGGATCTGCGTAGGGTTAGAGGCCGCAAAGGTGCAATTCTGTCCAAGGCGTCGGTAGCCGCCCGTTCCCAGGATGCCACCAGAGCCTCAGCTGAATCGCAGGATTGAGAGGTGGGGAATGTCCCAAGCTTCTTCAAGAACTTTTCTTGGTCCATCAGGTGCCTGGGGTGGAATCATTTTATGGGTCCCGTCTCCCAGCGGCAAGGGTTGGCAGATTGAAAGTCCAGTTTAAGGAGGGAATGGTCACTCCATGACAGGGGAGTGATGGAAAGTTCCCCCTTACCATGACCATTTATCCACTGCCCAGAGAGAAAAACCAGGTCGAGTGTGTGTCCTCCCCTATGAGTTGGGCCCTGAATAACCTGAGTCAGGTTCATGGCTGTCATGGAGGCCATGAACTCCCGGACTGTCTCAGATGACTCGCTGATCGAAGGCAGATTAAAATCTCCCACAACCAAAAGGCTGGGGAGTTCGACTGCCACTTCAGTCAAGACATCGAGCAGTGCGGGTAGGGCTGTGGCAACATAGCTGGGAGATAGGTATGTGACAAACAAGCCCGACTGAACTCCAGGGTCCCACTTCAATAGAAGAGACTCACACCCACCTATCTGACGGACAGTGACCTCCTTAGGACTCAGACTTTCTCTAACAACCACTGCCACCACCCACCGCCCCTTCCCTGGTGTCGTGGCTGGTGTAGGACACAAAATCCTGGGGGGCATAAATCAGAGAGAGGGATTCCCCCCTATTGCCCCAACCAGGTCTCTGTGATACAGGCCAGGTCCGTACCCTCCTCATCAATAAGATCTTGTATGAGGAGGCCTTATTCATCACGGACCTGACATTCACATATACCAAACGGAGACCAGGGTCCCTCGCTCTCATATCCCCAGGAATGCAGGGTGAGCAGGAGGTATGGGAGCAAGCCACCATCCGAATGGATCTGGTGTGATGCTCCCCACCCCTACTTCGATTTCTTCTGCCCCCTCCCACCATCACAGGTATAGAATGCCCCACTCTCCTCTGAGCATCCCCTACGACTCCCAACCCCCCCAACCCGCCGGGACTGTCAGAATGGCATGGCTGCTGATCTTTAAGAGACCCCCCCAGTCTCATTTTTGATATTAAAAACCACCCTCCTCCCGGATCCCCTTAAAATTGGATCTAAAAATCTATTTTAAAAACCCCAGAGCTTCTGTTTTTTAGCATACAAAACTCGTGCAGACACAACTGTGATTCCAAAGCAGTTAATAGTAGTAGAAAGATGGATCCTAATTTGGAACCTAAACAGAGAGAGATGAATAAGCTAAGAGATCTAAACCTACATCCAGAGAAACATGCAAAGCAAATTTCACTCTCCCAGAAAGCAATGGATGAAAGGCAAAGAAATGTATTGCTTACAACCAAATCAGATTATTCTACAAATCAAAAATCACTGACCTAGTAAACCGATCTAGCACACAGATCTAGTAAATAAATAATAAAATGATAGAAGAAAAGGGCACACTCTTTTCCATCCAGGGCACACTCAAAAAGAATCCTTCATTACTGGTTTATCTTAACTGACGAGAGAGTGTTGAATATAGAAGGTTATGACTTCTTATATGGATGGCATGCTTATTTATTATATGAGAAAAAAGTTGACAAGGTTTTTAAAGGTCATATACTTAGAAATGCTTTGTTGAGGGTGTGGAAAAAGTATCAATATAAATTAGATTACAAAATACCTATATGGGCAAATCCCAGACATGCAATAGAAAATATAAGTATAGAACAAAACCAGGAGGTGATTACCTATAAAGAGCTCCTTTTTATGGGTTAGAAATGTTAAATTTACGCAAGCACAAAACTTAAGGGAAAATTTTTATAAAATGTTTTATAGATGGCATTTAGACCCTAAAAATTGTCATGTATGTACCCAAATATGCAAGCTAAATGTTGGAGATGTGATTGTGAGGACGCAACTTATTTTCATATATGGTGGACTTGTAAGAAAATCAAAGCATTTTGGATAAAAATTTGGTGGGTGATGCAGAATATTTTGAAAAAAAGGTTGAAATTTACTCCGCAACTGTTTCTGCTGGGCATAACAGTGGACTGTACATCACTAGAGACTAAATTGATTTTAAACCTATTATCGGCAGCTAGGCTGTTGGTAGCACAAAATTGGAAGAAGGATGCTTTGCCTACTATTGAAGAGTGAATACTGAAAGTAGTGAATTTAGTGGAAATGGCAAAAATATCAGCTTATTTGAAGGACTATACACAAGAAAGATATATATTGGAATGGAGAAGATGGATTGATTATATTCAGAATAAGTATCAGACAAGAAAATATCAAATAACTTATGAGTGAATGTTAGTTTACAGATGTATTATGTTATTGATAGTGGAGTTAAAGTTCTAGGGGGAGATATGGTTATTAGTTTAAGGATAATTATGTTTGTCTAAAGATGTCAATGCTATACTCTGTATTGTGCTCTGGGAAGTTGGGGGGGAGGGAGAAGGGATTGGGAGGGGGGAGGGAGAAGGGATTGGGAGGGGGGAGGAAGGGGGTATTTGTTTGTTTGTAAAAATATTTTAAAACTTTTCAATAAAAAAAAGAATCCTTCATTCATTCAAAAATCCTCTCTTTTCTAACATGTTATTTAAAATAAAGCCTTTATTGAGCAAATTTGAGATGTAATAGAGCTTGTTACCCCACAATGTGTCAAAAAAAAAAAACTATTTTAAGAAACCATCTACTGATTTATCCCATATTTCAACTTGGAATTTGGACATGAGAGAAAACAACAAAGACTCCTTTGGATCTGGCAGAGTTCCTCTCTAATTTTGATTTCATAGAACTCTAAGAGACCTAGTTGACTAGAGATAAGGAAAAGATTTATTTATTAGCCTTCAGATTCTGGATTATTCCTGCAAGGATATACAAGACTAAGAGACCAGCATCAGGAGGACTGATTATAGTTGCCAAGGTAGACCTCCTAGGCCAGTGATGGCTAACCTTTTTGCCGTCGCGTGCCAAAAGCGTGGGGAGCGTGGGGGGGGGTTGTGGGTGCATGTGCCCACATCCATAATTCAATGCGCCCCGCCCGCCCGCGCATGCGCACGTGACCCCCCACACTTCCCCCTGCTTTTGGCATGCAATGGCATGGTGGGCCCGGTAGGCCCGTTTTTCCCCCTCCCCAAGCTCCAGAGACTTTCTAGGAGCCTGGGGAGGGCAAAAACAGCTTTCCCCATCCCCCCTGGAGGCCTTCTGGAGGCCGGAAACAGCCAGTTTCCTGACTTCCGATGGGACTGGAAGGCCTGAAAATCAGTTGGCTGGTGCGCAGATGCACGCTGGACCTGAGCTAGGGCAACACTTGCGTGCCCACCAATATGGCTCCACATGCCACCTGTGGCACCCGTGCCATAGGTTCGCCATCACGGTCCTAGGCTGATTGGGATAGGAATTAATCCTTGGAAATGACTCTCCCATTTAGCTTTAAAATTTGCATATAAATCCTTTGATCTGAACAATCCAGATCTGAACAATATAAATCCAGTCTACTGAACATATACCTACTATCATACACCTTCCTACTTTTTTCCTAATATTTGAGTGAATCTAGAAAAGTCAGTGCTAAAGAGAAATTCAAATCACCCTAAACTACTGAAATACTAGAACAACACTTTAATGCCAGGAAGGGGCCTCCTTAGAAATGATCCACCCTGGCTCTCTAGAAACCTTAAAAGAAATATCACAGGCTCACATCTTGTTTCCTTGATTTATCAATGTAACTTCCATATTTTAGGTAGTATAAAATCTGGTTGTATACATCCTTTACATACCATTCAGGAAATTCTAGTGGTATTTTAGATTACATATGTATTATATGGAACAACACTGAGTTGGGTTTCAGAATCTTACTCTTAAGGTCCTCTACTCAAATATTCATTTCAAAGTCTATATAGTTGTAATGGTTCTTTAACTAAGAGTATACCTACCCATAATAATGTCAGACAGGGCTGTATCATAGCCCCAGTATTTTTAATCTCGGTGTCAATGATATAACAGGGTTCCTGTATGCTGCAGACATTCATATGCCAAAGATCCATGACAAATTTATTGTTATCCTTTTTTATGCTGGTGACATATTTCTGATGGCACATTCCCAAAGAGGCCCGAGAAGACTACTGCTGAAGCTAAATACCTACTATTTAGGTATTTAGCTCTTAATTTCTTAAATATCAGCAAAGCCAAATCTAAAGTGATGGTACTTAGCAAACAAAAGTGTGAAACGTAATAGAATGAGAAGCCTATTGAACAAGTGAATTCTTTTTCCCATTCACTAATGATTTCAATCAACACAGGATCATGGGTAAATCATTTTAAAAGAAGTTTGGGAAAGGCCAAGACAAGTACTGAAAGATTATATACATTATTTAATTATAATTAGTCTGATAATTTGTCCCCTCTACTGAAAGCACTCAGAGCAAAAAGAGTCTCAATGCTGATTTATGGTGTGCATTGTTAGGCCTTATAAAAACTACGTCACTTGAAAAAAGTTCAGACACTTTTAAAGAAGCATACTGGGAACTTTTAAGAACATTTCAGCCTCTGCAGTCAGAGCCAAAATATATATTTGTTTGATTCATAGCCAATTAATAATTAAAGTTTTCACATACTGGCAAAGGAATGGACCCGTTAGTCTTCCCAAAATAAGTTTAGTAGAAAAATAAGTATGGGTCAGCCCAATTCCTGAATAAGTTGACTTACTAAAGTTATTTTACAGCATGGTAGTATCACAGCACCTAGTATTTACCCTCAATTGCCTCTCAGGCAATGGAAACTTTTAAGCAGAGAGTCATAGACATCAATGCTCAAACTGATTTTTAAATTGGTTGACTAACAACAAAACTACTTTTCAATTTGAGAAATATCTATCAGAGATGCACCCAATTATCAAGAAGAGGCTCTTCTAGAGCCAGACTGATGATGTTGGATTCCACAGCCAAATACGGGCGCTTCCACCACCTGTCATATCATGAGAGGATGTGTATACAGTCATGGCCGTAAATGTTGGCACCCCTGAAATTCTTCCAGAAAATGAAGTATTTCTCACAGAAAAGTATTGCAGTAACACATGTTTTGCTATGCACATGTTTATTCCCTTTGTGTGTATTGGAACAAAACCAAAAAAGGGAGGGAAAAAAGCAAATTGGACATAATGTCACACAAAACTCCAAAAATGGGCTGGACAAAATCATTGGCACCCTTTACTTAATATTTGGTTGCACACCCTTTGGAATAAATAACTGAAATCAGTCGCTTCCGATAACCATCAATAAGCTTCTTACACCTCTCACCCGGAATTTTGGACCACTCTTCCTTTGCAAACTGCTCCAGGTCTCTCTTATTGGAAGGGCGCCTCTTCCCAACAGCAATTTTAAGATCTCTCCACAGGTGTTCAATGGGATTGAGATCTGGACTCATTGCTGGCCACTTCAGAACTCTCCAGTGCTTTGTTGCCATCCATTTCTGGGTGCTTTTTGATGTATGTTTGGGGTCATTATCCTGCTGGAAGACCCAAGATCTCCGACGCAAACCCAGCTTTCTGACACTGGGCTCTACAGTATGACCCAAAATCCGTTGGTACTCCTCAGATTTCATGATGCCTTGCACACATTCAAGGCACCCAGTGCCAGAGGCAGCAAAACAACCCCAAAACATCAGTAAACCTCCACCATATTTCACTGTAGGTACTGTGTTCTTTTCTTTGTAGGCCTCATTCTGTTTGTGGTAAACAGTAGAATGATGTGCTTTACCAAAAAGCTCTATC
>WNWU01013629.1:4966643-4982774 GCA_012654045.1 Ptyas mucosa | reverse complement strand
CACTGTAGGTACTGTGTTCTTTTCTTTGTAGGCCTCATTCTGTTTGCAGTAAACAGTAGAATGATGTGCTTTACCAAAAAGCTCTATCTTAGTCTCATCTGTCCACAAGACGTTTGCCCAGAAGGATTTTGGCTTACTCAAGTACATGTTGGCAAACTGTAGTCTTGTTTTTTTATGTCTCTGTGTCATCAGTGGGTCCTCCTGGATCTCCTGCCATAGCGTTTCATTTCATTGAAATGTCGACGGATAGTTCGCGCTGACACTGATGCTCCCTGAGCCTGCAGGACAGCTTGAATTGCTTTGGAACTTGTTTGGGGCTGCTTATCCATCATCCGGACTATCCTGCATTGGCACCTTTCATCAATTTTTCTCTTCTGTCCACGCCCAGGGAGATTAGCTACAGTGCCATGGGTTGCAAACTTCTTCATAATGCTGCACACTGTGGACAAAGGCAAATCTAGATCTCTGGAGATGGACTTGTAACCTTGAGATTGGTGATATTTTTCCACAATTTTGGTTCTCGAGTCCTCAGACAGTTCTCTTCTCCTCTTTCTGTTGTCCATGCTTAGTATGGCACACACAGACACTCAATGAAAAGACTAAGTGAACTCTCCTTTTTATCTGCTTTCAGGTGAGTTTTATATTGCCCACACCTGTTACTTGCCCCAGGTGAGTTTAAAGGAGCATCACATGCTTGAAACAATCTTATTTATCCACAATTTTGAAAGGGTGCCAATGATTTTGTCCAGCCCATTTTTGGAGTTTTGTGTGACATTATGTCCAATTTGCTTTTTTCCCTCCCTTTTTTGGTTTTGTTCCAATACACACAAAGGGAATAAACATGTGTATAGCAAAACATGTGTTACTGCAATACTTTTCTGTGAGAAATACTTCATTTTCTGGAAAAATTTCATGGGTGCCAACATTTACGGCCATGACTGTATATGTTGTCCTCACCACTGAAGACACTGTTAATGTTTTCTTTGATTATTAACTATATGCCCCTCTTATGGTTAGACACTTAACATCCTTATTTGAAAGAAAACACCACTGGTATCTGAATTGCTGATTATCCCATTTCCTCCTAGGTTCTAATCTATATATCATGACCAGAATTGATAGGTTAGTTAAGGTAGTTGAGCAAAGAGCCCATTATATCAAACAGATTGAGGTATCTTGTAACTGTTATCTGAATGTTGATTCCTTGTATTTATCTCATATGTATTTTATTACTGTATTTTATCTATTTTTCCATGAAATTAGATCCTGCATTTTATTTTTGTTTTATATTTTGCTAATACTAATCAATTAATAAACTACTACTAGTACAGACAGAGGTTATAAGTTGTCCACCCTGATTTACAGCCTCAGTAGTGCTATAAAACATTTTGCATGTTACTTTTAGATTCTTTCCATCATTGGTTTTCCAGAGGCCTTCACACTGCAATATATCAAGATAATTTGGATTTTATTCTTGCTTATTCTTTACTTCAAGGTACATATGTCGCCTAATGGCATAGCCGTTAGTTTTCCTTGTTAATTTATTGCTGGCTTGACTATGCAAAATGAGCAATGGTAAATCGGGAAAAAGCAGCAATGTCAATACACACCAATATACTAGCAGTTTAATGTTTTAATCATCTTATATAAATGTCTCTTTGAAATTATACAGCTAAATTCTCATATCAAAGAACAATCTCTTTATTTAAAGAAGTATTTCATTCTTGAGTCCCATTTGGACTTAGAAGTTTTGATTGCGCATACTGGCTAATGTCCTTTTATTATGAAAGTAGATTTATATTTAACATGTGGGAGATACATTGTGAGATTTGTTTTTCCTCTTTAAAATGATAGAGGACTGTTTTATAGAACGTAAATTGATTTTTAAAACTTGATTATTTTTTTGCTTCAAGTGTCCTTGATTTTTTATAGAAAACTGGCATGAATTTTTGGGGAGAAAATATGCCAGATTATGTTAAAATATAGTTTACAGGTTTGATTATTCATTTAATAATCATTTACTTACCGTATTTTTTGGACTATAAGATGCTCCGGACTATAAGAAGCACCTAACTTTTGGGGAGGAAAACAAGAAAAAAAAATCTGCCTCTGCCTCCCAGCAATTTGCCTCCTTACAGCAATCAGCCTGGTCAGCTTCAGCAGTCTAATTTAGCACGAACAGCTAATTGATGGTTGGATTTGCCTCTCAGAATACCACCTATCAGCTGTTCCAAACTGCGGGGATCGCTACCGCCCATCGCCGTCTCAGCATACCCCATTTTCAGCCTCCGTGTGTCCCATTTTCAGCCTGTTCCAGGCGGCTTGGATAGGTGGCGGGCCAGCAATGCCCGCCACCTGGAATGGGCCAAAAATGTGGAGGCCAAAAATGGGGTGCACGGAGGCCAAAAATGGGGCATGTGGAAGCAGCGATGGGCAGCAGCGGCGATGAGTGGTGATGGCAGCAATTGGCGGTGGTGACCCCCGCAGTCTGGAACAGCTGATGGATGGTATTCCAGGAGGCCAATCCAATTGCCAATCATCTGCTCGTGCTAAATCAGACTATGCTGAAGCTGACCAGGCTGTTTGCTGTTTGCTGCAAGGAGGCAAATTGCTGGGAGGCAGAGGCTGGTGGGTGGGTGGGGCTTCAGCAATATTTGCTGTATAAGACGCACAGACATTTCCACCCACTTTTGGGGAGGAAAGTGCATCTTATACTCCAAAAAATACAGTACTTATTTATTCAATTTCTATAGCCACCCAACTTAACCAAGTGATTCTGGTGGCTTACAATTTTAAAATGATAAAACAATTAAAAAACATTAAAACAATTAAAAACATCCATAAAATAAATAATTTTATGGATTATCGACCCTGTCTTATATTTTTTTGAACCCTGAAATAAGCATTTGGCCTTAATGCCATGTGCTCAAAAGCCTGATTGGGCTTATTATCCGGGGATGTCTTATTTTGAGGAAAACAGGGTAGCTGTGATGATTAATGAACTAATAGTGAAGCCAAGTTACCAACCTTGTAATACATTCTGAGCCCTAGGCCTGGATACATCGCCAAATTTTTAAATCTTTCCTAAAAGCCAACAGGCTTGGGGCCATTCTAATATCTAAGGGAGAATATTCCATAAGGCAGGAGCTACAGAGAAAAAAAAACTATCTTCTACTTCCAGACAGTCAACACTGTTTGGCTGGCGAGATCTGCAACATGTCCTAACTGTTGGATCAAATTGGATAGATAGAAACTTTTGGAAAAAGATGATTCCTCAGGTAAAAGGTCCCAAGTCATATACAGATTTAAAGGTGGCAAATTGAAGTTATGATGGTGCTAAAAAAATGACTTATGATCAGTCCTCACTTAGAGCTACTAAAGCATACCTACAGTCATATGATCAAAATTTGAGTACTTGGCATTAGGCATATATATTTATGATGGTTGCAATGTCTTATGATTACCATTTGTGACCTTCCCAGAGGACCTTTGAAAAGCAAAGTCAATAGAGGAACCAAATTCACTTAATGATCCCACTGATTCACTTAACTGTGGCAAATAATATAGTAAAATAGAGTACTCACTTAACAACTGCAACATTTAGTGATGGAAGTTCCAGTCTCAATTGTGGTTGTAAGTCAAGGACGACTGTATCTGAGGTTGTTGTAGGTTTTATGGCTTTATTAGGCTAAAATGAAGCACATTGTATAAACCAGGTCATTCCATTGCAGCACTCACCCCTAAAGAAGCCATTAATGATTGGATCTTTCTGTCCCTCTTCTCAAATGATCAGGCTGCCTTGTCCAAACACAATGACACACCTTGTGCATTTTGTGAGGCTTTAATTAAGGTAATAGTCCTTTCTAGACAGAGATGGTGAATCCAGAAATTGCAGCTGGATCAGGAACATAGTCATCCCTGAGCTCTGCCCTCAACTAGGATTGTTACCTCTCTTATGGCAGCAGGAATGCAGTCCATAGCCCAGAATCCCACAGCAGTTTTCCACTCAGAACTTGTGAATCCCTTCAATCCTTTCTTTCTTGCCTTCTTCCTGTCCTGTTGCCTCTTCCCTTTTCCCCTCTGTGCTGGTGGGATAGGTCTCTCCCTGTCCTTTCATTTCAATTTCCTCCCCTCAAGACTACCTCTCTCCAAGTCTGCTCAGTTCTGCCCTGTTCAGAGTTCAAGGAGGCAGGTTCTAGTCACCAGCCAAACATGTAGCTAACTGATCTATCAAAGTACAGTTGTTCGCAGTCAATCACATAAATTCTTATCCAGATGGAAGGGCCTGAGTAGTGCAGAGAGAAGAGAAACACCAACAGTAATTTTAAGTCTTTGCATAATTTGCAAAATGAAAACTCTGCTGATAAAGCAGGGTTACATCATTAATACACATGTATCTCTGGCAGTATCACAAGCTTCTTGTTTATGTCAATCATTTACCTCTTTTTCTCCGTGACACTCCATTCTTAACAAGAATGGCAGCTTAACAAGATGGCTGCCTGTTGCAGAGGAAAGCCAAGCAGAAATTTAGCTGATTATGATACATGTGTACAGTATAAACTCAGTACTGGGCAGAAAGGTTTGATGCAGAGAAAAGAGATTGTGGTTGTAGCAAAGCAACCAACAGAATTGACAGGTTTTCAGAGCAGCATGGTAGACTGAGCACAATCGCTTTGCAAAGGCAACAAACAGCAGAAATAGGAAAGGACAAGGATCACTTATGTTTGGCTCCACATACATTCTCTGCAAAGGGATTGCAAAACAAGTGGGCTTGAGAGATCTGGAAGATGATCAAATATTAATCTTGCCTAAGCCACTTCTTAGGGACACTTCAAAGGGATGCGGTGACTCAGTGTCTAAGACGCTGAGCTTGTCGATCGAAAGGTTGGCAGTTCAGCAGTTCGAATCCCTAGTGCCGCATAACAGGGTTAGCTTCCATTACTTGTCCCAGCTTCTGCCAACCTAGGAGTTTGAAAGCAGGTAAAAAAATGCAAGTAGAAAAATAGGGACCACCTTTGGTGGGAAGGTAACAGCGTTTAGTCATGTCGGCCACATGACCACAGAGACATCTTCGGACAGTGCTGGCTCTTCGGCTTTGAAACAGAGATGAGCACCGCCCCCTAGAGTCGGGAACAACTAGCACATATGTGCGAGGGGAACCTTTACCTTTACCTTTAAGCCACTTCTGGTGCCTTTCAAAGCGACACTGAGTTCACCTACTTTTTCTCTTAATTCAAATTAAGTATCTTTATTACAGTCCTTGACCGGCCTTTGTGATACAAAGGGTATAATACAAAAGAAAAATAACCTAACATCACAACTTAGGAAAGTGAAAAAATTAGGTCAATAAAAGAATATATCTACTTAAAAAGTTTTACACAATCGTATAACTTGATGAAGATGGCTTAGCATCTCTTAAAAAATAATAAACATATAATTTATCTGTGTTGCTGTCATATTTGGGAAAGACCGGAGCAATTATAGCACATATTTGCACATAATAGGAAATCATATGAGAACATGAGCAAGAGTTTCTACTTTCCTGGATTCAAAAGGGCAAATTTTCTGCAAATAAGGAGCCCCATGAAATCTTCCAACCAGTAGAGCTGGTGGGAGGGCATTAAAAGGCACATCTTTGTTTGCTTAGAATTAGATTGCAGTGATTCCCTAGAGTACAGTACAAGTAGTCAATTTACAACACTTTGTTTAATGACTGTTCAAAGTTACAATGGCACTGAAAAGTGTGTCTTATGACCACTTTTCTCACTTACGACTGTTGCGGCATTCCTATTGTCTTGTGATCAAAATTCAGACAGTTGGCAACTGGCTCATACTTATGATGGTTGCAGTGTCCCAGGATCATTGGATCACCTTTTGCAATCTTCTGATGAACAAAGTCAATGAGGAAGCCAGATTCATTTAACAACCATGTTACTAATTTAGCAACTTCAGTGATTCACTTAACAACTGTGACAAGAATGGTCGTAAAATGGGGTATAATTCATTGAACAAATGTCTCACTTAGCAACAGAAATTTGGGGCTCAATTGTGGTACAGGCTATCTGTATAGGCTTGCAAATGTCTAACATTTGGCAATAGAATTCAGGGGCACCGATAATAATGTTATTGTCATTGTACGTGTATACATAGTATACCCATACAATGAAATTCACTTAACACCCAAAGACCAGGTCCAACACACATAACAATCCCCAAACACACTCCCACTCACCATAATTCCCCACCCCTAAACCATGGTATAATTTTGATTATCATTGTCCCTGATTCTGATAGAAGAGAATATTTGTAACTCTGGGTTGAATTGTGACATCCTTGATACTGAGTACTATAATAGTATATAAAAATAAGACAAAACCCTACTCTCTTCTAGCATGGATGATGTTATCTAGTTTGGTAATGAAAAATCTGCAAGAAAGCCACCAGGCTCAGAGAGCACTAAGAACCCCACAGTCCCCTATTCTCTCTTTTATATTGATTTGGCCTTCCCTAGAGTTAAATGGCCTAAATATTTAGCAGAGAGACTAAGACTGCAAAGTACAGATACCATGCCAATGTTTATCTTAATTATTTTAGGATGTTGCTTTTGCTGCTTTCTTTGGAGTTAAGAATTTTCCAAAAAACCAACTACCCTATATACTCGAGTATAAGCCGAGACCCCCAATTTTACCATAAAAAACTGGGAAAACTTATTGACTCGAGTATAAGCTGGGGGTGGGAAATGCAGCGGCCACTGGTAAATTTCAAAATAAAAAAAGACTGGTCAAAAGTGCAAGGACCTGTCAGAAATCACTTTTTTCAGCCCTCTGGGTAGTCCTTTTGTGCATATGCACTACTCAGAGGGCTGAAAAAGTAATTTTTGACTGGTCCTCGCACTTGTGACCAGTCCTCGAACTTACGACTGACCTCACATTTTACGTTTTTGCCCTATCTTATCACCATTTCTCTCTCCCCCTCTCTTTCTCATTCTTTCTCTCTCCCCCTCTCTTTCTCATTCTTTCTCTCTCCCCCTCTTTCTCTCTCTCTCTCCCCCACACTCTCTCTCATTCTCTTTCTCCCCCCTTTCTCAAAGAGAGAGGTGGTATGTTTGAGGAGAAAGATTGCTGTACAATAAAAAAAGATGAAAGGGAAGAAAACCAACCCCAAACAAATATAAAGCTATCAAGATAAAGAATGAATTGTTAAACTTTAAAGAATAAAAGAGAACAAATATGAATAAATAGCAATAATTAGAAACACACATACAAACATACAATGTATTTTCTTTGAACAGAGTATTTGGCCGGTTCACAAATTTAAACAGTGTTTAGTCATTTCACTTAAATTTACAATTTCTATATTTCCTTTTTGCCATATTTATTCCTTATCTATTTTTTTAAAAAACCAATATTACCCTTCATCCTCATCTCTAATCTTAATCAAATTCAATTTTTCACTTCTATTCTATATTATACCCCTTCCCATTGTCATCTATTTTTATATCCATCCTCACATTGGTTAATTATGTAATATTACAGTTGTATACAAATTCAACATTTTAATATAAATCAATTGGTTATATAACTATCTTTTTTGTATATTAATCAATATGAACATGAATATTCCAATTATTTCCATGCAATCCAATTTCTTACAAATCAATTACTGGTAATTATATTTACCAATAATAATAAACTAAATAATTTCCCCCATACTTTTTTTGATGAGGAAAAAGAAATCTGCCTTTCCAACGTTGCAAGCAAAAGAAAAAGAAAAAGAAATCTCTCTCTGCCTCATTTTGTCACGTTGCAGCAAAGACCCTGCTTTAGTTTCAGTTTCGCTTTTTTAGCATAGCTGGGAGGGGGAGGGAAAATGCTCCAGCAATTTACCTCTTTGCAGCTAGCTAGCAACAGAGCCCCGTAAAACAGCTGAGAGCAAATCAGCTGAGAGTCGGGAGGCTCTTCAAATCAACTTATGGTAATTAACCTATACTGACACTGAAAGGGGCTGTTTTTTCTATTTTTGCAGACAGGGGTCTACTCATTGTTTTCTTTTAAAAAGGCATTTTTTTTCGTGACTCGAATATAAGCTGAGGGGGGCTTTTTCAGCCTGAAAAAGTGCTGAAAAACTCGGCTTATATTCGAGTATATACGGTATATCAATTTTTTACCCATCCTGGACATCCCATCCTTAGTAATTTTAAGAATTAACAAGAGCTTTAATTTTTAGAAAATAACAAAATGGGGACTAAACTATTGTTTTGGAACAGTTAAGGGTCTAGATGCTCTTGAACAAATATTTCCTGTGAGGTGCTTAAATTTTTATAAAACACTATATGAAATCTTTGAAACTAATTGTAAGAAATCCTCCTATGAGAAAGTCTTGTTGATTGGAAAATAAATAGATAATGAAAGAGGACTTAAAGGAAACAATAAAAGTTTATTCTTAAAGGAGAAAGGACCCATTAAAACAATGGAGTAATACTATTTGACTATAGAATAAAATAAGGCTGTTTGGGAACAATCTACTCAAACAACACTTATAAGATTGACTGATTGCAGAAGATGTAGAAGAACAACAGATACTATTGAACAAAACAGAGATCCAGACTTTGTTTTGAAAGTGTATTTGGAGTTTTAAAAAGTGGTGGATTATAAAAGTGATATGGAAAAAGATATCGTGGATCTGAAGATTTAAAAATTCCAGACCATAAGAATGATATGGAAAATCATGCCAGAATGAATTTAAAAATGAAACCAGTTGATGTCTTAATAACCAAGAAACTTATAAACAAACATATTTTAGGTCAGTCTCCCTTAAACCATATTCTGAAATTTCTGGGGGTTGCAGCTCCAATATCAGTTTAAGCAAATTTGCCTGCTCTAGTTGTTAGCAGAGTATTTTATGTTCTTGATGCTACCTTTCTAATCAGTGCTGTTCCTACCATATTATTGAGGTAGCCCAAAATTGGGTATTGGCTATAACCTAAAATATTATAATCCTGAAACTTTGGTTCAGGCTAACTTCCCTCTTCTGTGCCGATAAAGGAGGCTGAGATGACGAAGGTATTTGATGAAGGGGCCTCCTGTGAAAGGACGAGGTGATCCAAAACAAATGTATCTGGCTCCTCATTGTTTAGGGAACCCTAAATGTCATGTATATCCCTAGATAACAACTGCCGCTTCCTTTATTATCCTAGAGGCGTCTTTCAGTCCCTTATCTCCCTTTGTTGTGTCTTAGGATCCTGAGCAGAGAATATGAATATGTAAGCAAGCGTTCATTACTTCCCCCCCCCCTTTGATCTTTGTAAGACTGATGGAGGTTAGCCCTTACGTGTGAAATGTAACACTCCCTGATGTGTATACGCACTAAGATTGTATAAAAATGTGCCTGGGGGAACCTTTCGGGGTTCAGACTTGTTGATTGCTTTTGGGCTGTTTGAACCGTGCACAAATAAAACTTTTCCTGCATTGAAGAGCTTGGCCTGGTCCCGTTTTTTCTGCAACATTATTGCAATTCTAACATTCCTAGGCAGTTCTTCCAGGCACCTACTTTTCTATTAAAATTAAAAAAAAGAAAATGCAGTGAAATTTTCAGAGTGGCGTAGGAGCCTAAGTGGCGTAGGAGGCTAATGCCTCCTACTAAGGCAGCATTTAACATCCAGCTGGGTATATATTTAACATCCAGGTGGCATATAAATAAAATTTTAAATATATATAAACATTTCAGTGAAGATTCTCAGTCATCCAAGTAGAATTGTCTGAAAGTTGAGTCATGGCAACTGGACTTATTTTCTTGTTGGTTTGAGACATTCCACCATTCATCCAAGCAGTTTCTTCTCTCTGAGCAAGTTGGTTAGGGGAATCTGAGTAGGCAGAGAGTCGTTGGAATGTACCAACTTCTAAAAATTGAAGGGTAGGTGATTCTGTAGTCTGCCACTTTTCTTGCTGTTTTCATATTCCCACACCAATTTCAGGGTTTCTTCCACAAAATGCATGCCAATATATCAACGAAGATTCTGAAGAAGCTGCTTGGATGAGCAGTGAAACATCTCAAACCCAAAAGAAAATAAGTCCTGTTGCCACAACTCAGTTTTCAAACAATTCTATCTGGATGAATGAGAATCTTCATCGACATATTGCCATGCACTTTAGGGAAGAAACCCTGAGGTTGGGTGGGAATATGAAAAGACAGCAAGAAAAATAGCAGATTATAGGAATAACCTACCCTTCAATTTTTATAAATTGGTACATTCCAACAGCTCTCTGCCTACTTAGATTCCCCTAACCAACTTGCTCAGACTGAAGAAGCTACTTGGATGAGCAGTGAAACATCTCAAACCAACAAGAAAATAATTCCAGCTGCCATAACTCAACTTCCAGGCACTGAAATATTATTTATGTGACCTTTTCCTAAGAAATAAACTTTTTGGGGGGGGGGGGGTTTCTTGCCATTTTGCCTCCATGAGGCAAAGAAAAGAAAGGGGGAGAAAGATGACAGAAATAGTATGAATTTATGGAAACAAAAAATAGAACTATTTAGTAGCCAGTAATTCTATTACTATGGTTGTTGCAGCATAGGAGCAGATGCAGGATATATCCATGCAAAGATTGTGATCTCCTTTCCAAAAATAATCTGAACAATTTTTTAAAAATGCTAAAGGAGGGATACTTAACAGTAGTTGCAAGAAACTCTTGCCCATACAACTGGCTTGTTAAGGATGATAGGAACCCAGAAGGAGATTAGTGCTCAGGAACTTGCAATGCTTG
Organism: Ptyas mucosa; assembly: GCA_012654045.1. Taxonomy (NCBI): domain Eukaryota; kingdom Metazoa; phylum Chordata; class Lepidosauria; order Squamata; family Colubridae; genus Ptyas; species Ptyas mucosa. The sequence continues at coordinate 4,972,008 of WNWU01013629.1, read as the reverse complement.
CTTTATGGAATGATTTTGCCCCAGAGATCCATGGAGTCCCCACATATATTCACTGATACTTATTCCATGGGGACACTCCTCAACTTCCAAACTGACTATGGGCAATTCACAAATTGGAACACATGGTGCTATTCTGGAAGTCTCTGAAAACTTGTTCTCCCAGGTCTTGTTAGAGATAGGGTGCTGCTGATACCCTTAGTTGATTTGTAGTTTGAGGTGCTTTTGTTTTTCTAGTTTAAGCTGTTCTTTGAACAACTGTTCAAAGTTGTTCTGGAGTCAAGTGCAGGGAGGGAGAAGACAACAGAGAGAAAAGAGGGAGAAAAAGGGAAACGTTTAAAATATAATCTGGACAGGGACTTGTCCAGGCAGTCGCCAGGACTACAGTAAGACTAACTCGAAGACACACCTTTAAGTGCTTCTGCTTGCATAGTGTTACAGGTAAGGTGTACAGACCAATTCTTAAACGGATCAGCCTCTTAACTCCTGCAGTACTAACCCAAAGGCTTCTGGGGCGCGATGGTGAAAACGACCCCCGAGCTAGTCAGCAGGGGGAGCTCCGAAGTTCTGGCTGGCTCGTCTTTTCTGAGCTGAGGAGAGAGCCGTGGAAGGGAGAGAGAAAGGAAGGGGTTAAGCAAATTGAGGATGGTGGAGGAGCCTCGTTGCCTCTTTAGGGAGAGCCACCCGCTGTTCGTTTCCCCTCGCAGCCCCCTCAGCCGTCGCGCTGCAACCGAGGCCCGCGCAGCGGTGCCGGCGCTCAGCGCGAAGGTGACAATGCGGCCTCTCCAGCGGCAGCGGCAGCGACAGCCTCCGGCGTGGGCAAGGGGCATCATAGTGGGCCACGCGGAGGAAGCCAGCTTCTGATGCGTTCTCTTCACACCTCCTCCTACCTCCTCTTGGGCAGCGGCTCCGACGGTCCCCTCCCTCCCCGCCTCCTCTTCCTTTCCCGGCGGCAGCGGCAGCGGTTGCCACGGCAGGGGGAAAATGAGTAGGGCGGCGGCGGCGGCGGCACTTCTCCTCTGCCTACTGGGCTGCAACGTGTGGAAGGCGGTGACCAAAACCTTGGCGGCGCCCGATGCGGCTCAAGGTCGGTGAGGACAGGACACAAGTGGGGCAGGGGCCGCGGACACGCTTTTGTGTGCGGCGGCGGTGAAGCGCAGCCGCCCCCTTCGGGCAGGGTCTCCGAGAACGGAGAGTATTGTGTGGGGATCCGGGAGGGGCTGCAGCGGCTGGCTGCAAGGAACAAAACCGATCCGAGCCACCTTCGGTTCTTGCCCGGAAAGGGGGCGGCGCCCGCTATTGCCACCAGCGCGGCCGAGGAAAGCTGCCGAAGCGGCGCCGGCGGAGCGCCTGGCTAAGGAGCAGCCTAGGGGCTTTTGTTACTGGAGTTGGGCTTTGTGCTTGCAAAACCTTTTTCCGCTTTGTTGGTCTGGGGCTTGTTCCCCGCCCCCTGCCCGCACAGGGGCTTCATTTTCACCCTTGGCTGGCTTTCTGTGCCAAAGTGTTGGATTCTTTCCCTCTAGCAGCAGAGCAGCCGCGATGCTACGGCGATCGGCATTGCCTTCATCCTCCCTCCCTCCCTCCTCAATTGTTTCCTCTTGAAAGATTCACCTTTCCCTGATGTGTGCAGTGCGGGAGGGCCCTCTTGATTTCAGCACGCTGATGCATTACAATTAAGAAAAAGGCAGGCATATTGCGTATTGTGTTCTAGATAGGAAAATAAGCTAAGTATCTGTTAGATTTTGTGTTCAGTATTATATCGGTGTAAGAGGCCATTTCCGGAAAAAATCCTTTCCATAACCTGGTTGTATTCCGATGTGTTGAACTACAAATCCCGTGAGCTACACATGGAGCATGGGTATTGTAGTATAACCCAGCATCAGGGTACAGATTTGGACAAGGTTGCTCTGTCAGATGTTTTTTTGTGGCACAATCTTCATGGACCTGAGTTGGCAATGGGATGTACTAAAATAGCCCCTGGAAAGTTTCTTTGCTTTCTGTGAAATCTGTTGGGAAACAGGATTTGGAGCTCTTCAATCTGCAATCTTCGGTGATGCCTTTTTATAGGTATACAAAGAAAAATACAAAACCAGTGTGTGACATGCTAGAAATGCTCATTTTTGGAACTGGCGAAGATTCGTAAGGATTCTCATATCTTTATGTGTTAGTCTAAAACAAAAATCCAGTGCTTGTATAATCTTATGTAACAAAAAAATCTTTGTGAACCAAAAGCCACAGAGGATGTGGATTTTGCTAAAATGAAATAGAAAATTAGCATTTGGGTTAATTCATTTGATAAAAGCCATTTTTTCTAAATACAAACTGCTTCACTATTAATGATAAAATGTATAATTGTTCTATGACAATGTTGGAAATGGATAATATACTTAAATCACCTGGTGCAATTCAGTCCTTGCACTAAAATCTGGAATGAAGGCCCTGCCCATGGTTCCATTTTTGATCTGGTTGACATTGTGGTGGCTCTACAAGGACTTTCTCAGTGACTGGTTCTATCACTACCTTTCTTTAGAAGATGCATCTTCATCACTCAGTCATCTATAGGATAATAATTACCAGTTGTTTTAGATTGCCTTTCAGTTTGATTCTTTTTTTCCAATTAACTTTTTTAAAACATGTATAATCTGTAAAGATACTTGGTTTTATTGATGGTTCTTTATTTATTGAATACTGCTCTGGATATATAATAGGAAGAAGATAAGTGTAGAAATTAAATAATGTTTCTAATTGCAATTCTTATCTTAATTTTGGGGTAAAGTTAACTGTATATTTTAGAAAGGAACCTCTTCCAAACTATTTGATCTGTTGAGGATTATATTATTAAAGCAAACTTTTATTTCTCAGTGACAACTAATTATCTGTTAGATGATGAAATATCAAATTAATTGAAATCAAATTTTGGTTTTTTATTTTTGTAGAAAATGCTTTTAACTCTCATGTCCATACGTGTAGCCCATATATGATTATGGGCACCACATTTTCAGAAGATATAGCAACTCGACAAGCTGTTTTGCAAGACTAAAGTGAAGGAACTTGAAATTTCAACCTGGAGAAAAGAAAACTAAGGGGAGATACACTGTCAGTGTTCAGGTACATAAAAAGGTGCTTTAGGGAAGGCATTCTGGAGCTAGATTTCATTGCCATGGAAACTAGGATCAGAAATAATGGGTATATATTGCAACTACCAAGATTTCCCTTAAATAAAACTAAAAATTTCTTGATGGTGATACCAGTACAAACGCCTACCTTACAGGTTGTGATATGTCAGTTTCTTGAGGTTTTTTTTTAGGAAGAGGCTTGGCAAGCATCTTAACTGCATCTTTTCTGCACATTGCAGAGGTTGGTATAGATGATGCTCTTTATACTTACCTTCTGTGATTCCACCAGTGCAAAATAATAAAGTTCTTCAAATAATATGGATTGACAAGGAATCACAGCAGAGTCCTGCCCCCTGCTAGGTTTTAGAAGGAAAATATGCAAGCAAAGGTTATAAACTTTAACTGGCCTCATTGTGCCCTAAAAAAAAAAGAGGAATGACAATAGTTGCCATTATCATTTCTAAATCATTGTTCTAAACTCTTTGGTTATATAATTAGTTTGAGTATCTGGGGTACTATGCTTTTGGGATAGTACTAGATGTTGTGGGATGTAAGCTGGAAGATATTATTAGCATAACACTCCCCTATGATTTGTAAGTTTCCTAAAGTATTGGGTTAGCCACTGCAGAAAGAGAATGTTAGATGAGACCTAATATACTGACCTAGTAACACAATTCTTACTGTTTATAATCAACCATTTTTTTCTCTTGTCATACCTTAAACAATATTTATTCTCTTAGTTTGAACTTTTCAGTTTTCAGTTCTTGAATGTTCAAGAATGTCTTTAATGTAGCTATTTCCAAACAAAGCAGCAAGAAATGTAAAGAGAATCACATAAATTCTTCTAGATAAATTCCTCACACATTAGTTAAATCATTTTTATATTCATTTTTCATTGCCTATGTCTTCTTAGGCTTTTATTATCAAAGAAAGATGATTTAACTATGCTTTAACTCAGTTTCTTGGAAAAGGGAACAGATTGCAGCTACTATAAAATAGTTTGATTTATAAATCAAGGAGAGTTTTGAAGAAGGATAGAGCTTTGTCCATATACCTGTATTATACAGCTATTGTATTGAGGACTGTCTCTCTCTTTGAAAAGTTGACCTCTTTTCTGCTTTCAGCTATGTCTCTTGAATGAACAGCAGACATTGATTTATGCTAACTAAAGCAGTCAAATTTGTTTCAATGGTTAAAAATTCAGACATACTCCACAAATATCCCATCTAATGGATAATTTTTTGTTTATTTTTCCTTCACATAAGTGAATGCAAACATCAAAATAATTTAATAGCCTTGATGGGTGGTTGGGGATGATGGAAACATTGAGGACACTACATTTTAGAAAGGTTGTTCTATAGGAAAAATCATTTAAGACGGGACGGGTGACTATTGATCAAAGTCAAGCTTCTATTAGTTGTTAAAATTCATTCCTTTGTTAAAAATAAAACCTTCATTTCTTACATTAGTATTATAACTTATTTAATTAAATTTCAGGAGGAGAGACAGCAAACCCTGAAATACTAGGAAGATCAGAACTTCTGTCTTTAAGCTGCACTGATATGCAGAAGTTCCTGCCTTTTTCTGTTTGCATTAGGGTTGGGATTCCTAAATTTCTGTCAGTATTGTTGCAGTTTGATTGATTATGTGCCATCAAGTCATTTTCAACTCCAGGCAACAATGTAGTAGACCACATAATGTTGGGTCTAAAACTCCCAAAATTCTCAGCCTTGTCCATGTCTTAGATGTAGTTGTGTTTATTTTTTATATTTCTTATGTCATTCCAAAACTATTAAGCATGACCTCCAGCTACCATAATATACCGTATATACTCGTGTATAAGCCGACCCGCATATAAGCCGACCCCCCCCAATTTTACCCCCAAAAACTGGGAAAACTTGTTGACTCGCGTATAAGCCGGGGGTGGAAAATGCAGCGGCTACTGGTAAATTTCAAAATAAAAAAAGACTGGTCAAAAGTGCGAGGACCTGTCAGAAATCACTTTTTTCAGCCCTCTGGGTAGTCCTTTTGTGCACATGGACTACTCAGAGGGCTGAAAAAGTAATTTTTGACTGGTCCTCGCACTTGTGACCAGTCCTCAAACTTACGACTGTCCTCACATTTTACGTTTTTGCCCTATCTTGTCACCATGGTGAAGAGAAGCAGTTGTGAAATGAGTGACATGGTTTTAAGAATGCTGCACGGGCATTTTGCATGGTGACAAGATAGGGCCAAAACGTAAAATGTGAGGA
>WNWU01013629.1:4908327-4956643 GCA_012654045.1 Ptyas mucosa | reverse complement strand
TCCGCAATGGAGAGCAAAATCCAGCTTCTTCTCTCTGCTGTAAGTGCGGCATCAGGATTCCGCCTTTGTATATTTGTGGTGCAAGGCAGCCCTCCTCTCCTGCCATTTGCGACTCGGAGCTGTAAACGAGGGCTGCCTTGTGCTGCAAATATACAAAGACAGAATCCTGATGCCGCATTCATTCCGGATGGCAAGGGCTGTGCTCTGTTTGCACCACCTGGGAGCCAAAAAGGGGCGCGGGGGAGGGGCGCCGCACCCCCCCCACACACACACCATTTTGGCTTTAGCAAGCCTCCCTGCAACCCCGGGAGCCAAAACGGTTGCAGGGAAAAAGGCATTTTTTTGTGACTCGAATATAAGCCGAGGGGGGCCTTTTTTCAGCCTGAAAAACATGCTGAAAAACTCGGCTTATATTCGAGTATATACGGTAATTAGCAATGTGCAAAATCCGTCATTCCAGAAACAACTTTCTGGGCAATTCCATAAAACACTCTTCCTGCAGGCCATCTAACTTGGACAGTCTGTGTGTGCACGTGGTAAAGAATGCTTTCACCAATTTTCTGAGAGGTAATCATGCAAAATGGTATAGAATGTTCCATTTCCAGAAGAGAACATTTTATATAGCTGTAATTCTAATGTGCATAGCAAATAATTATAATGGAATTTTCTTCACTATCAATATAATAATATAATTGTTAGTGTATATATTATTATAATATAAACATGTATATATGTTTGTAGGAGTGTATGCATTTAAGTCTAGCTTATGTAAGCATTGAATCAATTCAATTTGGATGGATTCAAAAAGTCTTTTTTTAAAGTATTCCAAATAAATGATACAAATGACGCTTAATAATGTCCCAAGTACAGAAATAAGATCAAAAGTACTGTCAGACGCAATTTTGCTTCACTCTATTCAAGGATGGGGTTTTATTTTTATACATGGAATGAAATATGCCCCTCTATTTTCTTCCATCAGTCACCTTTGTTTAGGTTTATTATGTATTGCATGCAAAACTATAAACATTTTCTCTCTAGAATTTGGCTTGTATCTTTAATATAAATGTATTTACAGATGGTCCTCGAGTTACGGCAGTTTGCTTAGTGATGGTTCAAAGTTACGATACCCCCCAAAAGTACTTATTACACAGTCCCAAAGTTACGAATGTTGAAGCACCATAGCAGTGGTTTAACCTTACGACTGACCGCAGAGACACTGCAACGTTCTCCCTGCCAATCCCCCCCCACAGGACCTAACAGGCACTGGCTCTGCCACGCTAGCCCACTAGCTCTTCCTCACCCCATTACTCACTTATCTTTTGAAGATCAAGAGTTCTAGAATAGGCTAACTGCTCTTTCCTCAAGAAAGCTATCTCCTCTCCAGCTTCTCTAGTGCAGGGTTTGCACAACAGCATGGTTTCTTTGCCTGGTACCAGTGCTCCAAAAGCTGAGAGATGAGAGCTGACACAGAGCAGAACGAGCACGCCCTGCTCAGCTTGGCTCACTCAGCTTGGCTCACTCACCAAGAGAGTCTGCACAGTACACCTGATCAGCTTTTAAAGCACTGGTTAGCCTCAGTGAGTCTGAAGGAGTGTGAGATTGCGCCCCAGAAGGCTACTGTTCTTCTGCAAAAAGCTTTTAGAGGATGAAGGCCTGAAGGAGTACAAGATTGCACCCCCAAAAACTTTTGCAAAGGGAAGGAAGGCTTTGGGGGCGCGATCTTGTGCTGCTTCAGGCCTCCGTCCCTTTGTAAAAGCTTTTGACATGGAGGACAGAGGCCTGAAGGAGAGAGATCTCAAAGTGGCTTCTGATTCTATAAAAAATATTTTGTGGAAGAAACTGGCTAACTTAAATATGGAACTCTTGGTTAAGGCCTTTTTCTCAAACATTCATGTGAAAGTCCTTGTAAATGATTCTCTTACTAAGAGTATAACTTCCCAAATGGTGTTAGACCAGTGGTGAAATCCTCTGTGGATTGCCACCAGTTTGCTGCCCATGCATGTGCAGTGCACTCCAAAAGCACCCTATGCGCACATGCGCAGTGCACAACAAATGTGCACTTTGCATGGAAAAAGGAGGCTTGGGAAGGTAGGTAGAACAGCGAGGAGGGGAACAGCTGTGCCACTTGATTTAGTTTCGCTAGAAAGCAGGATGTATTTTAGCTTGAAGTTAAAGCTTTTAAAATACTGAGCCCAGTGAACTTGTTTGGGGGAAAGTTTCTGAGGGGTCTTTAGCGCCTCAAGGTTCTTATCATCAGTGCATACTTCAAAAGGCTCCGTAAACCCCTCTAGGAAATGTCTCCAAGATAGGAGAGCCCATCGCACCGCAAAAGCTTCCTACTCCCAAACCACCCACCTGTATTCCGTGTCCGTTAGCTTTTTGGACACATAAGCACAAGGCATTAGTTCATTTTGAGTGTTCCCCTGCAGTAGGACAGCTGCGACCACTACATCACTAGCTTGGACTATGAAGGGCTTGTCAGGGTCAGGGTATTGGAGGATTGGCTCCGCCGCAAACTGCCATTTTAATTGTCCAAAGGATTTGTCCAAGCTAGGGGCTGGCTAGGCTTTGGCTTGGTCGGAGATGGACCGGTCTTTAGTAATTCCATCAAAGGGAGTGCAACCTTGGCAAAGGAAGAGATGAATTGTGTGTAAAAATTTGCAAACCCCAGGACGCTTTGAAGTTGCTTCCATGTTCGTAAGGGTTGCCAGTCTAGCACTGTCTTCACCCTTCCCGGGTCCATTTCGATTCCTTGATTAGACACCCGGTAACCCAGGTAATCCAAGGACTCCTTATGGAACTCGCATTTTGATAGCTTCACATAAAGTTTGGCTGCTAGGAGTTTTTTGAGTGCCTGTCTGACTAGTTTGATGTGTTGTTCCATGTTCTCGCTGAATATAAGTATGTCAATCAGGTAAACAAGGACCCCCTTATACAGATGCTCACGCAACACCTCATTGATGAGTTGCATGAACACTGAAGGGTACCCTTGCAGCCAAAAAGGCATGACTCAGAATTGGAAGCGGCCCAGTGGGCAGTTAAATGCCGTTTTCAATTTGTCCCTCTCCTTTATGCAGACTTGGTAGTAGGCTTCCCTTAGATCTAGCTTGGTGAAGATTTTGCCTTTTGATAAGTGGTTCAGCAAGTCTTTCATTAGGGGTAGGGGATAGGTGTTTTGTATACAAACAGCATTGATATTACGAAAGTCAACACATAACCTCAGCCCCCCCCCCCCCAAATCTTTCTTCTCTTTAAACAAGATGGGGGCTGCCACTTTTGATTTTGCAGTCTCGATGAATCCTCTGGCTAAGTTGATATCAATGTACTTCCTCAACTCGGTCATTTCCACAGGCATCATGGAGTACATTCTGGGTTTTGGTAACTTGGCCCCAGATTCTAATTCAATGGCACAGTCAGTGGCTCAATGAGTGGGGAGAATATTACATTCCTCCTCACCAAATGCCTCGACCAGGTTTTTATATTCCTTGGGAATTTGGGGTTCGCCTGGGGGGGCCTTCTGAAGTGGCTGTTGCGGCTTCTGGCATTTGGCTTCTATAGTTTGGCAGTCTCTTGGGAGGAGGGACGGGGGGGCAGTGGCCCGACTCCAATTATTATTTTCTGGTATCCGTCATCCCATTTAGTGGTGGGGGCCCATTTGTCAAGCCAAGCAAGGCCCAAAATGACAGATTCTGACATCTTTGGTGCTACTATAAATCTTATAAGTTCATAGTGTCTCCCAAATTCCAATCTAACCAGTTCAGTAATTTGGGTGGCTGGGACTCCATCCACCTGTTCAAACTTAATTGGGCATTTTAAGGCTTTTGTTTTTATCCCTAATTTTTCAACAAATGGAAGTCATCTGATACAGCCTGTATCTATTATTGCTGGTACTTCACCTTGCTCCCCAGTCTCTGGCACCCCAATTTCACTTTAATTGAAAAAGAGGGGATCGGTGAACTCACCATTGGGTCGTCTTCCCTGCTAGCTTCACTGGGAGGGGCTGTTTTGGCTGGAGGTTCCTCGCTCTCTTCGATGGAAAGGGAAACCTCTATGGCTTGCCTGGCAAGTTGGCTGGTATCCGGGGGCTTTCTTGGAGCCCTTCTGCCTCAGGTCTCCGTAGCTGGACATTGTTGTGGAACTGGGGCAGGGGCTAGGCATTCAGAAACTCGATGACCCATTTGTCCACAAGGATAGCATTTAATCACCCCTGCAGGTTGAGAGGGAAGGATTTCAGCAGGCTTTGAAAGTGGACATCTAGCCAGAGTTCTCTGAGGTGGCTTCTCTGCTGGGGCTTTGCGGAGGGGGTGAATTTATCTATCCAGAGTTATGGACATGGCATACCAGTCCTGCAGTCGCTTTGGCACCCCTCGGATGCCACATGCTTTCCTGACGCCTTGGTCAATGGCTTCTTTAAAATAGTGTAGAAGTATGCAGTCCAGCCAATGGGCAAGATTCCCTGAGACCCATTTAAAGTCCCATACAAAGTCTTTTATGGGTCAGTTATCTTGCTTCATCTCTTATTGTGGCCTCATTCTTGTTGATCCGGTCAGGGTCATCAAATCGGGACCAGAGCAGCTCAATAAACCCTTCAGCATCATTTAGTTCAGCCACTCCCTCGTTGTGTATCTGGGCTATCCAGTCTAAAGTGTCTCCTTCATTCATCCCCTCTGAAATTGCAGATATTAGGTCACGATCAGTTTCATATTGTTCCCCATACTGATCTATATGGGCCCATATTCGGCTGAGAAAGTAAGCCAGTTTGGAAGGCTTCCCATTGAAGGTGGCCCTAAAAGAGGATAGAGGTGTTCTTGCAGATTGATTGGGCCCAGCAATAGGTGGCTGGACTGGGAGCTACTGATGCGCCCCACTGGGCAGTGGGGCGAGTGCAGGCAGCTGGGCTGGACCCTGCAGCGGAGCTGCTGCTGGTGACTGGATTGCTGTTGGAGGAGGGACAGGGGCCGCTTGCTGCGCTGCTTGTTGGGCTGCAAGGGGGGGAGGCAGTTCCAGCCGGCTGCTGGATTATCCCCCACTGATATGCCGGGATTGTTGGGGCAAATTGGGCCCATGGGGATTCTTGGAAAAGTGGGGCAGAAGGTGCTGGAGACCACTGGCACTGGACCCACCTCTGGCTGGGATAGAATCCCCAGCCTGGGGGGATACATTCTGCAGGAGGTAGCACAAAAGCAGGCTGACAAGGGGGGCAGCATGAGGCTTGGGCGGTCCCCATGCTGTCCGCATCTGCTGTCTCCCAAATGCTGCTTTGCCCGGCTGTGCAGAGCTGCTCCTCCTGTCATTCTTGGCCGGGTAGAAAGGTGCCTTCTGGCTGCTAATTTCTCCACCAGGTCCTGGATCAGGAAAAGTGAAAGTGGGTTGTGTATGGGAGCCATGACTTCCCATTTCCATCCATTCAAACTGCTTCAGGGAGCCTGGTTAACAATTGGCTTCGAGACGGAGGCAACAAGCTCCAGTCTCAGGAATCTTCTGATCCCAAAGCTGTCACATCCCTCAATTCTGGTTCATGGGGTGCCTTCATTGGGCTGGACATGTCGCAAGATTCAGGCAGACTCTCCTCCTGTCCTTTTTCTGAAATTGGGTTAGACTGGCAGCTTTTCCAGGAATCTTGACTCCTTGGACCGAAGCCTTTGTGTTTTCTCTGCAGCTTCAATGGCTCGCACCACTTCTTCAGAAGGAGAATATCGGGTCTTGGGTCTCGATAAATCCTCTGGTATCAGTCCCCATGGTTCCCTCTGTGATCTCCTTTTTCCTTCATCTTCGCTGAGTCTTCATATCACCCGAGGTTCAGGTTGATACTGGGGCTCAGCACCCCAGACAGCTCCCTTTCAGGGTGCTGTTATTCATTTTAGAGATTCGGGTTAATGTCAGTGTTCCAGAAAGTCCCCAACTCCGAGTAAAAACTCCGAGGCAGGCATTTCTCAAAGTTCCATTTTATTAGAGTAGGTATACTGGCACATCTGGGAAAATCTGAATCTGAGGGTTCCGGGTTTTTCCTCAGTAAATCAAAACCTCAAATCCAGCCCCTTCACCCATCAGCCTTTCACATGGTCCAATCATCATTTGTCCCAACTTGAGCCATTCCTGCAACCACTCCTCCTCTAGATGCATAAACACCATGACCTTGACCGAAGGGAAGAATGCTATTATGTCTAACTACATTCACTCTCCTAAATCCCCCCTCCTACTTTCCCAGGCACATGGAGTTCGCAGCATGGAAGCTTCTGGTGCTAATATGGCTTCCAAAGCTGACACTGGGACTCTTTCCATTCCAAGTGGGACTGACAAGAAACTCTATAATCTGGGCTCGGACCTCACATAGCTCTTCCAATTACCAACAGTGGATGGCCTGGTGGCGACCTTAACTTCCTCCACCATTTTGCCTTCTGACATAGAGGAGGGACTGACGGCGGAGAATAGGAAGGCGGAGATGATTTTCGGCAAGACGCACCAGGTGGTGGCCTAGGTGATCACAGCAGCAACGGCCACCTCATTCTTTAACAGGACCTCCTTGCTATGGCTTCACCAGATGCAAGCAAGAGTGCCACCCAAGGAGATCCGGAGCTCCACCAGGACATAAACAAGCTGGTAGCAGCCATGGAGTTTTCAGTCGATGCCACTGTTAATGTGGCCAAGTTCGCCTCCAGGGCTATGGCCTCTTCCATAACATCACGTCGACTACTGTGGCTCCGCCACTGGCAGGCAGACATGTGGTCCAAATGGAGGTTAGCCTCTGCTCCCTTTAAGGGTAGCAACCTTTTTGGAGAGGCACTGGATTCCATCCTCATAGAAAACAAGGATAGGAGGAAGGTTCTACCTTCCATGCACAGGCGAGCGGAACGGTGGCCCTCGCCTTATTTTCACAGACCTTTCAATCAGCAGGCACTGACTTTGATGCCCTTCAATATTAGCAGCCCTATTTCCAAAGAACTGCCCATCAATCGGACAGGTCTGATTTTTGTGACAAGAGGCAGACAGCCATTTCAGGCCAAGCAGCCATTTTGTGGGTCCGGCAGTCGGCCTTTTCGCCACCCTAAGTGACTGCCAGTCCAGTCCTCCCATTGGTGGTCGACTAAATATATCTATTCGCATCCCAAAGGGAGACAACCACAACAGTTGCTTGGGTCCTAAATACGGTGAGGCTAGGCCTCACACTCAAATTCATCTCGACATCCCTGAAGCACTTCATTCATTGCCCCATCTCCAAGAACATCACAAGGAGAGGCCTCATGGAAACTGCAATCCAACATTTGTTGGACATCCATGCTATTGAGCCAGTTCCAGGAGGCTAACAAGGGCTAGGATTCTATTCTAATATTTTCCTTAAGAATTTCAGGGGTGGTGATGGAGAGCAATTCTGGACCTGAAGAATTTGAACATTCATCTAGCATACGAACAATTCAAGATGCATTCCCTACAATCCAACCTGGGAAGTATCTGAAAGGGCGATTTCTTAATGTCCATGGACCTGATGGAGGCTTACCTCCACGTGCCTATCCGTCCTTTCTAGTGAATGTTCCTGAGATTCTGTTATGCAGGGCATCACTTCTAATACAGGATCCTACCATTCTGCCTGTCCTCTGCACCCAGGGCTTTTACCAAGTTGTTGACAGCACTGGCAGCATACCTCAGGGCGATTCCCGTGCATGTACAGTGCTACCTCGACAACATCCTGATATAGTCATCCTCTCTTCTTCAGACAAAAGAGGATCTCCAGACCACAATCTGGGTCCCTCAGGGCCACGGCTTTTCAGTCAATCTTGGGAAGAGCCACAGGGTTCCCACCACTTGTCTTTACATCTCAGTGCGGTGATAGATGCCAGATCATGCGAGATCTATGTCTCCCAGGAACATCAGGCCAGTATAGAGGACTTACTGAGCCAGATTCGGGCAGGATGAACTTAGCTCTCCTCTCGCAGCTCCTGGGAAAGATGGTTTCCTGCATTTCAATTGTCGCTTGGGCATGGCTGTACGCCATGGGCATGGCTGTACCCCAAGACCTTACAGTGTTTTCTTCTGCCATACCAAAGGTCCAGCAGCAATTCAAATGCCAAGGTTCCACCAAAGGTCCTTCGGTCCTTCCAATGGTGGATGTCTTGAGCCATGACTAAGGGATGCATGTTCAAGGATCCCAGCCACTTGACTATAACCTCAGATGCCAGTCTCTTTGGCTTGGGTGCCCACCTCCAGTCCCAGGTGACAAGGGCAGTGGACTCAGGCGGATCTGAGGAACAGTATCAACTGGCTGGAGCTCAGGGCAGCGCACATGGCCCTCTGTCACTTCCAAGATACCATCGCTGGCCACCATGTCCTGCTTCTAATGGACAATGTAGCCACCAAGGCTCACATCAATCGCCAGGGGAGCACCCATTTCAGGTCCCTCATGAATGAAGCAAAGCAATTGGGACTCTGGGCAGCAAAGCATATTCTCTCCATCAGGGCAGAACACATCTCGGGGACAATGAATGTGCAGCAGGGCCACAATAGACCACTCCGACTGGTGCCTGCACCCGGACCTCTTCAGAGAGCTGTCCGAGAGATTTGGCCATCCGATCTTGGACCTGTTTGTCACCCTGACAAACACCCAGTTGCCCAAGGTTTGCAACACCGGGGGCAGAAGGGGTCAATGCACTTCACAGCCCTTGGCCCTGAGGGCTACTATATGCCTTCCTCCTCTTCCCCTCATTCCAGGGGTAATCAGGAAGGTGTTAGCGGAGAGGGAAGAGGTCCTCCTTCTCACTCCTCACCGGCCCAGATACCCTTGGTATGCAGATCTGGTCATCCTCTTGGTATTCCGACCCTGGAGGACTCCCGGGACAAGATCTCTCTCAGCCAGGCGGCCTTGGTTCATCCAGAGCCACAGTGGCTCCAGCTGACTGCCTGGCATTTGAGAGGAGTATCCTGAGGAAGGACAAATTTTCCATGAAGGTGATACAAATGATTCAGGCCTCCAGAAGGCCATTGACTAACTGGATCTATAATGTGACTTGGACAGCTTTTTGTCGATGGTGCTCCAAAGGTCACATTGAACCTAACTTGGTATCAGTTCCACGGATCCTGGATTTTCTACAGGAAGGGCTGGACAAAGGATTGTCCCAAACACCATTTGCAGACAAGTGGCTGCTCTGTCCACGGTGTTAGCATGTGGGGATCTGGAGTCCCTCACTCAATGCCCAATTGTGCGCAGTTTTCTTAGAGGTTCAGCTAACCTAAAACCTCCTGTGGTACATAGGTACCCCTTCTGGGACCTTCCCAAGATACTGTAAGCCCTCACCTCTGTGCCCTTTGAGTCGTTGAGGACAGCCAGTCTGCGCTTCTTAACCTTCAGGTTCGCCTTCTTCGTGGCCATCACTAAGGCCAGGCGGATCTCTAAACTAGCGGCTCTCTCAGTAAGAGAGGACCTTTATATTTTTCACTCGAACAGGGTGTTTTTGCCCTGTTTCACCTTTCTCCCCAAGGTGAATTCCTGGTTTCATAGGGTTCAGGAAATCATATTGCCAGACTTCTGCCTGGGGCCGACTCACACCCTGGAGAAGAAATGGCACACCATGGACGTCAGGAGAGCCTCCACAGATATATCAAGAGGACAGAAAAACAATCCCTGTTTGTGTCTTTCCAGCCAACTTCCAGGGGCAATCGCCAAGGCCTATGAGCTTCAGGCCATTCCATTAACTGGACGAATAACAACCCATTCGACCAGGAGTGCAGCCACAACAGCCGCATGGCCAACATATGCCTCCATTGAGGACATTTGTAAAGTGGCAACATGGTCCTCCCCATCACTGTTTATTAAGCACTACAAACTGGACACCTTTGCATCAGCAGAAGTGTCTTTCAGAAGGAGAGTTTTCCAAAAAGGTTCATACAGCCTTGGGGACTCTGGATCAGACTGCTACCCACTCGTATGACAGCCGGCTTTGGTATGTCCCATCCTTGGATTCTCCCGTCAGCACACTGAAGAAGGGGCGTTGGTCTTACCTGATATGCTCCTTCTCGGTGTGCTGAAGGAGAATCAAACCCACCCTGGTGACCATCTGATCCAGAGTCCAGGGGTAGCCAATATCATCACAGGAGCTATGTGTGGTAAAGAGCTACGCCTTCGTCAAAAACTGGGCTCAGATAAGCAGAGGAGGTGTGGCTAAACTTTGACAACTCAGTCTCTGGGCAGAAAGGAAAGCGTCAACCCATCCTTGGATTCTCCCTCAGCACACCGAGAAGGAGCATATCAGGGAAGACCAACGCCCCTTTTCTCCACATTAAATTTCATGTTGTTAGATAGGTCCCATTGTTCCAATCTCTCAAAATCTTTTTAGATCCTGAACTTGTCTTCTAGGATGTTGGCTATTCCTGTCAGCTTAGTGTCACCTGCAAATTTTATGAGTTCTCCTTCTATTCCCTCATCTAAGTCAGTTATGGAGATATTGAAGAGTAGTGAGCCTACGACGGACACAGCTTTACATGTTGTAGCTAATAATCCACTCGGATCAAGTTTTTTTTAAAATAATACCTACTTGATAAAAGTGTCCTTGGAGTTATATTCTACAACTTTTATATTGTACAATTAAACGTTGAAGTAGAAGCACTTTGATTTTAAAGATGAGTTATTAATGAGCTAACTGTTTCTGCGTTAAACACGCACACAAAATGGGAAGATCTCAAACCTGCTCAAAAAAGCTTCATTTTGAACAACATGTTGACAATAGAAGGGTGTTTGAATGAAAAAAAGAGACTTTAGAGTCTCTCCCATATAGTAACATTCATGTTTTGCAAATCAACCTATATATGCCTGAGGGAGAGAGGATAGAACTTGCTTTGCATGCTCTTCTGGATATAGGCTTAGATCTCTTAGCTTATTCCTCACTGTCTTTTTAGGTTCCAAATTAGGATCTACATTCTACCACTATTGTTTGTATCACAATTTTCTCTGCATGAGGTTGTTTTAATTGACTCAGCAATGATATTTGGATGATTGTGTTTAAATTTATATGTCCACTTTATTGTTAACTGTGGTCAGCAGTACAAAATGTAATAATGCTCTTTGTACCCTCAGTAGGCATTATCTTCATTGGCAATGAAATCAGTAGCAATTTTTGTTTTTTAAGTCCTCATTCCTTTGTTGCATAAGCTTTGCAGCAGCTGAAAACATGACTGTGATCTAAGAAGGGGAAGCTTCTTTAGGGATAGAGACAGAAAGATTTAAATGTTGGGACCTCTTTATCTCAAATTGTAGATCTCATTTTAGAAAGTCATATCTGTTTGAGAGACTATCAGTGTAGGAAAAGTTTGGTTACTTATGGAAGTGGCTGTTTACTTTTTAGGTATCTGTCAACTTTAAGCTGTTTAGTAGGCTTGAGTGAAGTCTAAGGAGCAGAATATGACTGCTGCCTCTTCTTTCTACTCCCCATGGCAGAGATGATAAATTACCCATCTCCAATAGAAATAGGAAAAATACCGATCTCCAGCAAAAGGAGAATGAAAGATATGGAAGTAATGATGAAGTAAACAGCTAATTGAAAAGAGAGTTTAACAGGAGCCCTTAACAGTAGATGCTATCTCAATGCCATTTGGAGGGCATTATTTTAGAAGTACAGTAATCAGAAGTTTGCCCTTGTCTTTCAGGATGTTTTTTCAACTTTCCTATCTTTCCTACAGTTCTAGGATTTTCTGATAGTCTTCCAATTGGATATTAGACAGATTTAATCTTAATCATATTTTTAAGATCAGTCATTGTTAGTACGATGCTGCCAGCTTAGATGGATTGGCAACTTCACACTAGCCTCTCTCTCTTCATAGGATTGTTGTGAGGCACAATGAATTGCTTTAACTACCTGGGCAGCTACAAATCGGAGAAATGTCTAACATATAAATAATCCTAACTTATGACCAGTTGTTTAAGTTGCAAAATTATGTCAGCACTAAAAAAAAATATTTACAACCAGTCCTCATACTTACAACATCCTTCACATTGTCCTCACAGTGTTCCCATAGTCATGATCAAAGTTTGGATGCTTGTCAGTCAACATGTATTCACATTGGTTGTAGTATCCCAAGTTCATGTGATCACTATTTGCTATCTTTTCAGAAGGCTTCTAATAAGCAAAGTCAGTGCAGACTTAAGTTGGGTTTGTTTGTTTGTTTGTTTGTTTATTTATTTATTTATTTATTTATTTGATTTATATGCCGCCCTTCTCCGGAGCCTCAGGGCAGCTTACAATGCGTTAAGCAATAGCCTTCATACTTTTATATATTTATACAAAGTCAGCTTATTGCCCCCACAAACTGGGTCCTCATTTAACCTACCTTAGAAAGGATGGAAGGCTGAGTCAACCTTGAGCCTGGTGAGATTCGAACTTACAATAATTGCAGACAGTTGGTTTAAATCACTATGCTTTTAGTCTGCTGAGTTAAACCAGGCTTATTTACTGGTTCAATTTATATGCCGCCCTTCTCCGGAGATTCAGGGTGGCTTACAATGCATTAAGCAATAGCCTTCATACTTTTGTATATACCTGCTTAGTAGGGTTTCCCCCCCCCCCCCAAAGTCGTGTTCTTTTTTATACAAAGTCAGCTTGTTCCCCCACAGTCCGGGTCCTCATTTTACCTACCTCGAAAAGATGGAAGGCTGAGTCAACTGCAGGATTTACTTAACAACCAAGGCAAAAAAGGTCATAAAGTCAGATATTATTCACCTAACAACCACTTCACTTAGTGATAGAGGTTCTAGTCCCAATTGGAGTTGTAAGTTGATTACTTACCTATTTTTGATTTATTCAAGTTAAATTCAATAAACGTGACTAATTTATTGTTTTCTCTTGGCTAGTTTTGCATTACAACCCTCTTTTCATTTAATTTGCGACCTATGCTCTAGCGCTCGCATCAGCTTAATACCACTTTCTATGAATTGTAATAATTAGTATTCATTACTAAAAAAAAATTTCTTTTTCTCTTGATTCTCTGATTCACATATTTGTTTCCCTTGTGTCCAAGCTTCAGTTCATTTCCTGAAAGTTTTCAGCCAATTGTACAAATACTTCACACTCAAGGTTTTCAGTGAGCCACATTTGCCTTTGTCCATTTCTCATTCGTTATTAATACAGAAACCTCACTTTTGATTGGTCTGTTGTTAAAGGGAATGAGATGCATTTTTTACATTCGATTTAGGGGCTATATTACTTATTTTTAGTTTCCCTTAATGATTATAATAGAAGAGAAATTACAGTAGTCCTCAGTTAATGACAAGAATTGGAATCAGGAATTCTTGTGATAAGTGATAGCAATAGCACTTAGAATTATATACAGGTTCACAGTGCTTTACAGCCCTCCTTTAGCAGTTTACAGAGTCCGCATATTGCCCCCAACAATGGGTCCTCATTTTACCAACCTCGGAAGGAGGGAAGTCTGAGTCAACCTTGAGCCAGTGAGAATCGAATTGCTGAACTACAGGCAGCCGGCAATCAACAGAAGTAGCCTGAAATACTGCATTCTAACCACAGTGCCTCCATGTTGATGTGACCATATTGACTTATAATTGCAGTTCCAACAGTTCCAGTTGCATCTCTTAAGTAAATTTGCATGGTTCTTAAATAAGACGTTACATGATTTTCATTTGTGACCGACTTCTAGCTGGCTTCCACATTGACTTTGCTTATTGGAAAGTGAAGATCACAAAATGGGAATAACTATAACTGTAATTTATATGCTAAACATTGACTTGTATGTTAGTTTCATAGATCTCATAGACAGTTGTAATTGCAAAGTAGTTGCCAAGTTCCTGTCTTGTGATCACAAAACGGCAGGGACACTATTGCATCCACAATTTTGAGGACTGGTCGTAATTTCATTGTAACTTCAAACAAAAGTGAATGAATGGTTGCTAACTGAGGACTATGCCATATATCAGATTCTGGACTATGAAATTTGTGGATCTAATAAACATGTCTATTTGGTACACAAATTACAGGAGATATATATATATATTGGAAATTTGTAATCAATGGGAAGTCTGATCAGCTCTCTCTGTAAATAGTGGGGTCCTTGTTAAGGTTGACTTTTGAGTGCTTTTAAAAAGCAAGTTCTCATGCTTTATTCGGTTACATTAGAAGAGTATTTTCCCATTAAATACGAAAATCTGAAATGGTTAAGATCTAGCACACAAAAAATGGAAAGTTTTCAAGCATTAAAGGTAGTAATTATCTTCTAGTCTTTAAGTCCCTTTGTTATAATTCTTAGAGATTCTCTTTTTTACAATTGGACCCACTCCTATCTTTTTTTTGCTTACAATTAAAATAGTACATTTTATGTTGAGAACAAGCATAAATCAAAAGAACATGAAATTCTTAAGTTCAGTAAGATACTTCTGATTCTACAAACATTGCACTCTGATTGATAATATCTTTCTATAAGCTGTCGTTTGTTTGGTATATTACTATGGCAATATGCCCTTATTTCTTAATTATGTGTATTTATCTCTCAGATATAACATCCACTGTAATTTATCAAATTTATTCCCACCTTAAGGTTTATACCAGAGCCTAATTGATGTTATTCTTCCAATGATTCTACCTGCAACCTTTTCCTCCTTCCTCTCTGTTTATCTTTCTGATATAGGTAGTCCTTGATTTACTATCACAATTGGTACCAGAATTTTCATTGCTAAGCAAGGTGATTGTTACATGAGTCACAACCAATTTTACAACCTTTTCTGCCATGGTTGTTAAGTGAATCACTGCATTTGTTACCGTGTTTCCCCGAAAATAAAACAGGCCTCACAGCTGGGAGTCCGGCAGAGAGAGGCTCCCTTTGCGGGCCGCCATCAAGCCCCTATCCTCCTGAGTGCCCACCACCAAGCCGCACGAGTGCCTGTCCCCACCTGTTCATGCACCTCCCAGGCCTCACTACCTTGATGTGGGCAAAGCCGGTGAGCATCAGGTCCTTGAGGAGCTCGTAGCCAATGCTGCTGGCACCCACCACCAGCACCCGTGTGGAAGCCACGGCCTGCACCAGCTCTCCCTGCAGGGTCAAGCTCCAGCTCCAGCTCCAGCTCCAGCCGTTACCATCAAGTGAGAAGCACACTTCCAGAACAGCCACTGCCCTGGCTAGGGTTTGGAAGCCGCAGAGGCAGAGTTTGGGGGAGAGAAAGAAAGACTGCGGCTGCTTCTGCTGCTTTCCTTACATTTTGGTCATAGTATTGATTTGGATAATTGGATGAATTTATGGGGAAAAAATATTAAAATTACATTGGCGACCTCATATAAAGAAAACCTGTATAAAATGTTATACAGGTGGCACTTCCCACACACAAGATTGGCAAAAATTAGTAACAAATATTCTTCAAGATGTTGGAAATGTGAGATAGTCCCAGGGTCCTACTACCATATATGGCGGGAGTGTTCGAAAGCAAAAAGTTTTTGGTATCAAATAAAAAGCTGGCTAGAAGAAATTCTAATGATTAAAATAGAAGTCAAACCAGAATTTTTCTTATTTGGAACGACAGATGATAAATATAATAAAAATGTAACCTACCTAATATTACATATATTAACAGTTGCAAGAATAGCATTTGCTCAGAAATGGAAGAGTAAAGAAACACCTTCAGAAGAAGTGTTATGTAAAATCTTCAATTGTGCAGAAATGGACAGACTCACTTTGGAACTCAAAAATAAAAGTGAATCAATATATTATGAAATCTGGACTAAATTTTATGAATGGTTAGACAAGAGGAAGAATGCCAAGAAGAAGGTGTAGTGAATGTCTAGAAATATGTCAATGTTTACTGAACTTGTGTGTGTGATATAAGTTTATTGGATATGGATATAGTTGTTTAGGAGGAATTATGTAGTATGCCTGACATGTAATGAAGTAAAATATATATAAATTTGTGTATAAGATTAAGGAATATATTATTTATTAATTTGAATTAGACAGAAATGTTAGAAACCGGAGTTGTCAAACCATGTCCATTGTTTTTTAAATTTGAATTATTAATAAAAAACTTTTTTAAAAATGAAAAGTTTCACTTTCCCCCAAACAATAAATCACATTATCCAATCCTGGCACTGGCTGGTTGTCTGGCAACTCCTTTCCTTCACCTCCAGCCAGCTGGCAGTTGGGATGCCCTTGACCCAGGAGAGAACTAGTTTTTTTTTTTTAAAGAAAAGTTTTTATTGGTTAAAAATATACAATATTATAGTTTACAATATGTTGAATTTTCAATATCTTTATAAAAAAGATATTTAAATTATTATTTTCTCTTTTTTAAATTCTCACACAACAGACGTTATTATGTTAAGTCAAAACAAACAACCGGATTATATAAAAGTTATATAAACAAAGAAAGCCAATAGCCAAAATATTATACAAAGTACAATGAAAAAGAAGAGTAAAAAGAGATATCAAAAAAAAACATTAGATAATAGATTCCCCTCCTTTCTTCGTTTCCTAGCTCTAGCTCTTAGAACCATGGCCTGGCCTCCCCCCTCCTCCCGGGCCGTCACAGCCCCACCCGCCCCCGCTCCTTGTTCATCTAATACTTCCCCCTCTTCAGCTCCTGTATCTTCTCCCTCTAGGAAGGACTGCTCAAAAAAGGCCTTAGCCTCCGCTACGTTATTAATTTTTTTCCTACTGTCCTTCCAGAAAATCATCAAACCCTCCGGAATCAACCACCTAAAGCCTACTCCCTTAAGGTACAACTTGTTTGATAAAAAATAATATTTTCTCCTTAATTCTCGTACCTGTCTGGGAATCTGCTTTAGGATGGTGACCTCCTTGCCCCTGTACACCAGCGCCCCCAGTCTTTGTTTTCTCAATATCTCATCTCTCAGTTCCCTTCTTACAAATTTAATATGGACCTCTCTTGGGACACTATGTAAAATTGCAAATTGTGAGTTTACTCTATACACCAGATCCACATCCCTTCCAGTAGACTCCAAATCTCTTTCAAGAAATTCACCCAACATTTTGACCATCACTTCTCTCAAGTTTTCCTGGTCGAGTTGTTCCACGTTTTGAAACCTGAGAAAATAAGACATCCAATTGTAAAGTTAGCATTGCATTTCCTCTCCCTTCTTCCACCCGCTGGAGTGCCCGTATCACCCCCTCCAGACCCCCCATCTTCTTGTTTTGCTCTGCCAGCTGTTGAACATCATTTAAATCTTTTTTCGTAAGTGTCATTTCAGATTTAATTTCAGATAATCCTTTTTGTAAATCATCCAATTTATCCAATTTCTGATCCAATTTTGCCAGTCTTTCCAAAAAATTTTTCCATGTCAGCTGCTGTTGTTTTGTGGCCCTTGGCCATCTTGCAATAATAGAAGATGAACAATCCCAAAAAACAAGCCTCCAGGAAAGAAAGAGGGATTGACAGTCGGTATAATTTTTCCAATATCCACCAGTGGGCGCTCACAGGAGCAACGAGTCCGGAGTGCAGAGTAGGTCAAACAGGAAGCTCGAGGTGGGTAATGTCTTCAGTCGTAAATAAAGAAGCAGGAAGTCGGACCGCCGCCATAGCTCTCCACCGGGAAGAGAGGCCACCAGACCTCTTTAACAAATTCTGATTCAGCCATCCTCAAGAAAAAGTCAGCAAAGGAAGGGTTTTTTTTTCCATTTCTTTCCCCCTACTTCTCAGCCAGGGCACCTTTCCAGCTACAAGGGGGGGGGACTCCAACCCCCCCTCACCTCCAGGATGCCTTGTCAGCTCTCTGCTCCTTGCAGTTAAAACTCCGTCATGCCTCCTCAATTCTCCGGTCGACCAGCTCCCAGTCCGCTGTGTCTTGCAGGTAAGCGCCGGTCCCCTTAGGCGCTGTGGCGCCTCAGCGGCCCCAGAAAAGGCCGCCGATCGCCTCTCTCCCCCGCTGGAGCCTCGGGCGCGCCAGCATCGGCCTCCCGGCCCCTGGATGTGAGGCAGGGGACCCCTGGCGAGCCGCCCTCAAACAGCAAACGCCCCAATATTAGGGCGTTTGGCCCATAGGGCCTCCAGATGGGGGGGATCGGACACTGGGGCCAGAGCTAGCCCGATCAGTGTCCGTCGCCTCCGGGACCGGAACCGGAAGTCCGGAGGAGAGAACTAGTTTGTTTTGGCTACAATGCCCCCCCCCCCAAACTCTTCAGCTCCAAACTCTGTCAAACCTGAAGCCATATGGAAGAAACCCCGATAGAAAAACTACAGAAAAGGAGGGGGGGGGAATTCACAGCCAGGTCAGCTTCAGGATTGACAAAAGAAGTCCTAGACCAAATCTCACCAAAAATATCATTTGAAGCCAAGATTGCCAAACAAAGGCTATCATACTTTGGCGATATCATGCGAGTTGACTCACTCAAAAGGTCAATCATGCTAGAACAGACCAGTGGTAAATGGAGAAGGGACTGTCCTAGTACCTATTGAATGGACACTATAAAGTAGTATAATCCCCAGCCTTTCAGCTCCACGGACTCGAAGCGGTTGTGGTGATGGGGGTAGTTTTACGCACAGAATCTAATTTGGGCATGTGCAGATAGAGCTTTGCGCAGTCACTTGCCGCTTGCATGGCCCAGTTCCCAATGGACCGAGTATCAGTAGCCAGCTGTGGATCAAGGGATAGGGAGCCCTGCTATAAAGGATGACACCAGGATGACTATGGCAGATCTGAAGGAAGTATACGGAGATGTGAGACAGAAGGGCATGGAGTGTGCTTGATCCAAAGAGTGACTGATGGTTGGCCATGACTGAATGGCTGTCGACTATGACTTATTGAAGATTTCTTCCAAATTTAACAGAAGAGTGTTGCATGAGAACTGTTGATACAAAATCTGCTATGTGATTTCATCTGAGCCCTTGAAGACTCAAAAATCTTGTTTCATCTTCTGTTTGACAGATAGATAAACATAGAGACTAGTTTTACTTCTGTTCTCGCTTAATGTGAATGCATTGACAAAACACATCCTGGAATGGGGACAAAGATTATCCAGTTTCCTGAAATTCTGATGCTCATGTTTTCCAAGAGGTGATAGAACAGTCACTATTGGTAATTATGTTGAGTAAACTTTAACCTTTACAGTTATTTTTCATATTCAGAACTTAGTGTAACTATTAAAATTATTACTGTTGCCATGTTGAATGAAAAAAGAAAAGACTTATATCATTGCCATCTTCTATTAGATACATATTGAAATAAAGAAAATATTAAATGGCAAAGTTAAAATGCGATGATGGAAATTGTCATTATCTGGAACCTTTATTAGTTTGTGTACAAATAACTCAAGATGGCAAACATGTCCAACACAGATTCCTCTTTCTGTTTTCCCTACACAACAACCCTGTGGCCTAGACTGAGAAAGAATGACTAGCCAATGTCACCCAGCTGGCTTTCACAACTAGCGAGACTTGAACTCACTCTCTCTCACTTTCTGGCTAGGTGTCTAGTTTATTCTGTTTGTTTCAGATGTTGCAGTGCTCTGTGTGTTCAGTGTTATGTTGTTAAATAGACTACAGTTAGTATT
This sequence comes from Ptyas mucosa, assembly GCA_012654045.1. Taxonomy (NCBI): domain Eukaryota; kingdom Metazoa; phylum Chordata; class Lepidosauria; order Squamata; family Colubridae; genus Ptyas; species Ptyas mucosa. Next base: position 4,937,158 of record WNWU01013629.1, on the reverse strand, counting down.
ACAGGCTAGGAAGTCTGACCTTCTTCAACCTGGTTTGTTCAATTTCCAAAACTCTCAAGACAACTAAGAAATGCCACATTGAAAGTGCTCTGATTCACCCTTTTGCCTTTGTGAAAAGGCAAATAAATTAGCATTTCTATCAAGTGTGTAGTTATATACATTTTCTTTTTCATCAGTGTGAACATAATCAATTTAAAGATTTTTGCAAGAAATTTTATTGAAAATAATGGTTTTATAATGGTTAGATATGTAGGTGTTTTAAATATATTAATTTTTGCCTCCTTCATAACAGAAGGAAATAGGTAGATTTTTTAGATTTCTTTAGCATAGTTTAAAATTTCTTCCATTATATTTTTCCATTACTATATTCATAAAAGCTTAAATAATATATGATGCCTCGATGAGCAGTTGCATTATAATAGGATATAAACAAATTTTGCAATGTAAATATGTATTTACAATGCATATTTGATGTAAGTATGGAAAGAAAGTATGAAAGGTATATTACTAAATTTTGTATGTTACTTTGTAGCTTTATATTCAAATTTTTGAAATGGAGATTAAAAAACTAAGAATTACAGTAATATAAATAAAAGAACTGAAAAAAGAACATTAAGTAAAGCCAAAAGTACAAAAAGGAAGAATGAAAAGAAATAGAAAGAAGTAGTTTACGATTTTCTTTACAGAATTTTAAGTACAAATACAAAATTACCTCTTACTTTATAGCATAGTGACTGGAAATTCTGGGACTTGAAATCCACTGTTCTTAAAGTTGCTGACATTGAGAAACCTACTTTATGGTTCCAAAAAAACCTTTTTTATATATAATCTGTTTTATCTAATCATCAAAACCATAAATTGTAAGTTCATTTGCATGAACTGATTATTTAAATCTATAAAAGATCTAATCAAGGAAGCCATCATTAAAAGTTCCATCATTTTCATCAATCATCTGTTGTAAGTAATGCCAAATTTTTCTGCCTTTGTGCATACATAAAGTTTGTAGTTTTCAGTTTGTAGATTACACAAAAGAATCATCCAGTACAGCTGAATGTTTATAGGTAGTCCTCATCTTAAACCATTAGTGATGGTTTGAAGTTATAACAGCACTAAAAAAGGTGGCACATGGCCAATTTTTAAAATTACAACCATTGTAGCATCACCATGGTCACATGATCAAAATTCAAATATTTGACAACTGGTATGTATTTATGACAATTGCACTGCCCTGGGGTCATGTCACAACCATTTGTAACCTTCCCAGCTGGCTTTTTTTAAAGAATAGAATTGAATTGAATTCTTTATTGGCCAAGTGTGATTGGACACACAAGGAATTTGTCTTGGTGCATATGCTCTCGGTGTACATAAAAGATACATTGATCAAGAATCATAAGGTACAATGCTTAATGATAGTCATAGGGAAACAGTCAATATAAATCTTAAGGATACCAGCAACAAGGTTACAGTCATACAGTCATAAGTGGGCAGAGATGGGTGATAGGAACAATGAGAAGATTAATAGTAATGCAGACTTAGTAACTAGTTTGACAGTGTTGAGGGAATTATTTGTTTAGCAGAGTGATGGTGTTTGGGAAAAAACTGTTCTTGTGTCTAGTTCTGGTGTGCAGTGCTCTATAGTGTCGTTTTGAGGGTAGGTGTTGAAAGTTCTGACAAGCAAAGTCTGACAGGAAGCCAGATTCACTTAACTGCATGATTCACCTCACAGCTGTTTCAAAAAGATCATAAAATGGAGCACTATTCGTCTTGCTTAGCAATGGAACTTTGGGGCTCCATTGTGGTCCAAAGTTGAGGGCTACCTACCTGTATTTCAATTATTGTTTTCTGGGTGGTAGAGCTGGGATTGATCACAGTTCCTCCACTAATTAGGTCTTACAATATAATATTAAGAGAATAGATAGAATAAACATGCAATCTGGAAAATTGTCGAATCAAATTGTCTTGACATCTGATAAGTATTTGCTCATCAAATAAGAATTTGCAGAATTACCCAAAAATCTAAATTATTTTATTTTGAAAAATGTGCTTTCATAGGAAAAAATTGTCATTAGAAACCTGAATAATTAAAAAATAGGTTCAAACATGGTGCTGTGAATGTAGTCCACCCACGAGTTCACACATTTCCTGAATTTTATTTTATTTTATCTGGGTGAGTTGCTGTCTTGCCCTATGGTGAAGTCATGAAATATGATTCTTTTCAGAAAAAAAGGAACATGAGGAGGGAAGGAAAAAGGCAGCTCAAAAAAAACAGCAGGTTGTTCTATATAGCTTCTGATTAAAATTTAGACTGGGAATATCCAAGTAGTAGAAACACAGGGAACATCTGTTTCAAAGGACTTCTAGTTCTGAAGAATTATGTATGTAGAAAATCTAGCCAGAAATCTGCACTAAGGTTAATATCTTTTTTGTGTGTGTGGTTTTTAAGTGTTCTGTTTTTTAAAGTTTCTTTGTATAAGTTCAGTAATAGTGTGTACTAAAGCCTTTTAGACAGGGAAATGACATTTCTTTAGAATCTTTTCTCATCTTCCTATAGATTGTGGTAAAATATTCTTCTATAGTAGACGAACATCATTTTGAGATTTGCAGGGAGCATTTGCTCCTTTCCTATTGAATGTTCAGAGTTTGGATACTTAAAATTAAAAAGAATATTCATGGTGTTTGTCTTTACAGTTTGATCTGGTTTATCCTCCAATGAGATTGATTTATCATCCATGTGAGAAAGAAAGGCTGAATCCTTTAGTCAAGATTTTTTTAGCTTTAATTGCCAGAAAAGCACACAAATTGTGTGACTGTACCTTCTCTTATTACATATTTGGGCTAAGAATGAGTTGATGCTTCTCCTGGAAGATGGTGTTATCAACGGGAACTACCAAGCCACTATCCTAATGGGAAACAAGATTGAGACTTTCAGCTACCCATTCAAAAGGCTAGGCAGATCTGCCATGAAAAGAAGTCTTCCCCAGTCCTCCAGATATTTTGGAGTATTTTTTTCCCTCATTAATAAGTATTCTAAGCATTGTTTTCAGTATTATTGCCATTTTAGCAAATAAACTGAAAATTTTGATGTTGGATAAGTAAAAATACCACTGTTTTCAGCTGATGTATTAAAATGATATTTTGTACATTAGTTAGCCAACAAACATCTTGTTCATTAGTGAAGCCATTTGTATTAAGTGGGTATTTTTTTATTAGAATTAGAATTCTTTATTGGCCAAGTGTGATTGGACACACAAGGAATTTTTCTTGGTGCATATGCTCTCAGTGTACATAAAAAGAAAAGATACATTCGTTAGGAATCATAAGGTACAACACTTAATGATAGTCATAAGGTACAAATAAGCAGTCAAATCATACTAGAAAACAATATAAATTGTTAGGATACAGCAACAAGTTACAGTCATACAGTCATAAGTGGGAGGAGATGGGTGATAGGAATGATGAGAAGATTATTAGTAATAGTAATGCAGACTTAGTGAATAGTTTGACAGTGTTGAGGGAATTATTTGTTTAGCAGAGTGATAGTGTTCAGGAAAAAACTGTTCTTGTGTCTAGTTGTTCTGGTGTACAGTGCTCTATAGCATCGTCTTGAGGATAGGAGTTGAAACAGTTTATGTCCAGGATGCGAGGGGTCTGTAAATATTTTCACAGCCCTCTTTTTGACTCGTGCAGTATACAGGTCCTCAATGGAAGGCAGGTTGGTACTAATTGTTCTTTCTGCAGTTCTAATTATCCTCTGAAGTCTGTGTCTGTCTTGTTGGGTTGCAGAACCAAACCAGACAGTTATAGAGGTGCAGATGACAGACTCAATAATTCCTCTATAGAACTGTATCAGCAGCTTCTTGGGTAATTTGAGCTTCCTGAGTTGGTGCAGAAAGAACATTCTTTGTTGTGCTTTTTTGATGACGTTTTTGATGTTAGGTGTCCATTTTAGATCTTGAGATATGATAGAACCTAGCAATGTGAAGGTCCCTACTGTTGAAACTGTGTTGTCTAGTATTGTAAGAGGTAGTATGGGAGGGTTTCTCCTAAAGCAGGGGTTGGCAACCCCTGGCTTTGCAGCTGCAAGTGGCTCTTTGCGCCCTCTGCCGTGGTTCCCTGTCCCATCACTGGTTGGCCCTGCCCTCATTTCTTTTTTGGACTCCAGCCCGAAGCAGCAGGAAGCAAAGGCTGCCTTACGTGCAAATGTGGCACAAAGACAGGTACAGGGCAGCTTTGCTCCTGCATTCTCCTTCCCCCTCCTCCTCTCGTAACCCCCTGTGGCTGAGCCAGAAGTGTGCACACGCTTCTGGCTCAGCCACAGAAGCAAGTGCCAAAGCGCAGCAAAGGCACACATGGGATGGGGGGCCACTTGCTTAGGAGGGCCTTAACAGAACACAGCTTCTCTCCTGCACTAATGCTCCAGCCATCGCCTTGCCGTATCATCCCCCACCCCCAGCAGCTCTTTGGACGAGCGTGGAGGGCGCGAACTCCAGCCAAAGCGGCTGGAAGTGAAGGTTGCCTTACACACAAATGTGGCACGAAGGCAGGTACAGGGCTGCTTCACTTCTGCACTCTCCTCCCCCCTCCTCTTGTAACCCCCTGGCCAACTGTGGCTGAGCCAGGAGCATGTGCATACGTTGGGAGACCCTCCTCAAGCAAATTACAAAGCGTAGCAAAGGCCCGCACAGGGTGGGCGGCCGCTCACTTAAGAGGGTCTTAACAGGACGCAGTTTCTCTCCTGCACTAATGCTCCAGCCATTGCCTTGCTGTATCATCCCCCATCCCCAGCAGCTCTTCAGACGAGCGCAGAGAGCATGAACTCCAGCCCAAAGCGGCAGGAAGTGAAGGCTGCCTTACATGCAAATGTGGCATGAAGGCAGGTACAGGGCTGCTTCGCTCCTGCACTCTCCGGCAACTCTCCTCCTCTCGTGATGCCCTGGCCACTGTGGCTGAAACAGGAGTGTGTGCACAGGCAGGGAGACCTTCCTTAAGTGAGACGCTGCCTACCCTCCTACCTTCTTTAAATTTCTATTTTCTATTCTAAAACCCTATTTTCCATGGCACGAGATACCTGTAGCCGCAGACTCTTTTTTTTGGTGCGCCTGGAGGCACTTTTTCTGCCGAAAATGCAGCGGCTGCAGGCTTCTTGTAGTGAAACCTACCGGAGCCGCACTCCCCTTAAACGCGTGGGGAGAGGGACAGGCCTGGCTGCGCCACTGCGAAGATTGCAGCACTTTCCCTTTGGCCTGGGTAGCAGCTTACCCGGCCGGGCCAGAGCTGGTAGCCTTTCATCTTGCCAAAGACAAGGTTGCCGCACTTATAGTCGCATGGCCGGCCAGAGCGGGACATGGCGTGGGCAGAGAGGCCAATGTAGCCGCCGCTGAAGCCACCCTGGCTAAGCAATCATCCTGCCTCTGCAGCAACAGGCATGCCGCTGTGGCCACCTTACCCACCTTCACCTCCGTGCACTGTGCTTGGAAGGGGCTGCCTCCACTCTCCATCCCCGCCTGGCTGCACAGTGTGCCTGCCCTCCCAAAGCAACCCTGCTGCTGTTTGCTTTCATTTTGCGGCGGGAGAAAGAAGAAAGCGAACGACAGCGGCGCAGCACATAGAAGACGATCCACTTCTTAAACGCACACCATTGCCTGCTGCAGCTGATGAAAACGAATGGCGGTGGTACAGCAGTGCTCCAGGAGGGCAGGCTGGCCACGGACATTGATGCATGCGTGCATGTACCACAGTGCTGCATTTGCTTTCTTCTTTCTCCTCCTCCTCATTCCCGTGAAATGAAAGTGAATGGCAATAGGGTTGCTACTGGAGGGCAGGAGGACATATGCACACTGTGCAGCTAGGCGGGGAGGGAGAGTGGCAGTGGCCCCTTCCAAGCACAGCACACGGAGGCGAAGGCGGGCAAGGCAGCCGTGGCGCGCCTGTTGCTGTGGAGACACTGCGATCGCTCAGCCAAGCAAGATGAAGGGCTACCCTCACTGGCTCGGCTGGGTAAGCGCTGCCACCCAGCTGAAGGGAAAGTGCCACTAAAGAAAGAGGTCCTTGATAGAACAACTAAGAAATCAACCCAGGGGATATCAGGAGTTCAGTCTGATTGGTGGCAGTTTGTTTATTTATAACAATTGTTTATTAGTAGATAATTCTTAGAAAAACCTAAATCTAACAAAAGTTTTAAATTATTTCGACTTCTGGTTTATAACTGTGAATAAGTAACACAGAGATGCACAATAAGCTGATTCATTCATGTTTGACGCTTCCTTTGTACAAGCTGAGATCTAAACCAGTATTCCTCAGTCCTGGCAACTATAAAATATCTGAACATCTACTCTCAGATTTCCTCAGCTATCATGTTGGCTGGGGAATCCTGGGAGTTGAAATCCATACATCTTAGAGCTGTCAAAGTTGAAGATAAGGCAGAACAGAAATGAACAGCACCAAGACTATATTTTTTTCCTTAGCTCATGATAAACCAGCAATTCTGGTTTATCATTATGTATATTTATTAACAGTTATTGAGAGAGCTTTCCCTATTAAGAATGCTGATTTTATTTCAGCACTGTCTGGTCAGTACTCAAGTTATCTTTTGCCAATTAAAACTGAAAGCTCACTGTGAAATTATTGACATTTAATTTCATTGACTGAGCTAAAGTTCAAGTGCTTTGAGAAAGATTTTTCTAAACAATTTCTAATTTGTTACATTTGCATTATGCCCTTCATTCAGTTCGCCTAACATTCCAGTGCCTTTTCTATTTTCTAATCCATAACTTCAGAATAAAGTAAAAATAGCTTTATGTCTACAAAACTGTATATGCACTCCACTAATAGATTTCTGAATAATTGCTGAATTATTACATTTCTAATCCAAAGTTTTAAGAATGTCAACATTTGTAATCTAATAAATGTGCATTAGGGTGTTAATAATACAACAGTGATTGGTCTCATTCAAGACAACGATGAATCCGCATACAGATGGGTGGTTGAACAACTAGCTTCGTAGTGCGAACAGAACAATCTGGAATTGAACATACTCAAAACCGTAGAAATGGTGGTAGACTTTAGGACAGGGGTCAGCAATCTTAAACACTTAAAGAGCCACTTGGACCCATTTCCTAAAAAAAAAACACACTGGGAGCCACAAAACCTGAGTGGGCATGGCCAACTCGATGTCATTCATTCCCACCCAGTCACATGACCCCCCCCCCCAAGCCACATCTACCCAGCCACAAAACCAATCTCTATGTCTGTCTCCCCCTCTCTCCCTCCTTTCTGTATCTCTGTGTCTGTCCCTCTCCTTAGCTTCCCCTCTCTGCCCACTCTGTGTCTCACTGCAGAGAAGATGGTTGGGGGACAGTTAGCTTGGGTGTTTATAAATGCCTTTTATTCTTACTTTTTTTTTTTAACATTTCTCTCCAGGTTAGCAAAATGTAGGTAGTAAATGAAAGGAGGTTCTGTGGGTGGATGGGTTATTGTTTTGCCTACTGAAGGGCTACAGTGTGTTCCAGCTATATTGTCCTGGGTCTAAGAAATGTATCTCTCTTTCTAATCATTTTCAATGGAATTACAAAGGTGCAGTCTAATAGTCACCCATTTGCCTTTGTATAAGTGGAATTACATGGACTAATTATTTGGAGAAATAAGCCTGACTTCCATTTATTGAGGTATGTAATCAATTTAGGAAATGTTTTGCAAATATTGTGATGCCACATCAAAGTCAGGAGTTTATCACACACAGTAAACAAGGATGAGATAGCAATTCTAAATTCTGACAGTATGCAGTCAGATACAGTATACAATTGATGTTCCTGCTTCGAAAGCAACACTCTTCTTAGTTTGGTTGCAGTAATATTTAAAGAGGTTTTCTGTAACTAGTCCTGTAATTTAACATCTCTATTAATTATATGAAAGGGGATGTACAGCAGTTTAATTAAAAATGGCACATTATGTTGAATAAGAAGACATAAAGACTGCAGAATAATGACATTTTTTCCATCCTAAAAATCCTAGGAACCTTTATAGGAAGGCAAGGTGAGATTCAATACACAAAGAAACTAGATAACTTCTGTTACAACTTTTGCATTAATATATCAGAGATCTGTTGATACTTCTTTTAAAAAGGGGCTAATTCTTATGCATGTATTTATTGGGGGGGAAATTGGCTTCAAATATAAAAGAATTTTGCTTTAGAAAATGTATGTGTTGTATGCAAATAGTGGTACAGTAAATACATGATTTGTGGACTTTGGCTACCCTAAGTACTCTTCATTTGTATTCCACTATCATCCAAATACATTAATTTCAGGTTTTATCCATTAAATCAATAATGTTTACTTAATTGAACTCAAATTGAGCCTTTGGTGTAAAATCTCACCTTCAGGTGAGATTTTACACTAAAGACTCAATTTGAGTTCAATTATGTAATTATATAAGTATTGTAAATGTAAGATAGATAGATAGATAGATAGATAGATAGATAGATAGATAGATAGATAGATTTAATGGACATCCCTTTACCAAAAGATTGATTAAATCAAAGATTACCAATTTACTCTTACTCTATAGAAAGGCATTTCAAGTAGATATATCAAAAATTAGAATGGAGTAAATTGCATTTGAATAAATCTTTAGAAGTGAACATTACCAACATTACATTAGCAAATAATATATCAATATAAAGCAGGCATCCTTAAATTACGGCCCGTGGGATGGATACGGTCTGCCGAAGCCATTTATCTGGTCTTTGTGGGACGATGAGGCTGCCCCGCCCACTTGCCACCCCCCACCCTTCGGCACAGTGCAGGTGGAGGCCCTGGGAGGCATCCCTGCGCCCTGTTTTGGGACAGCAGAGTGCTTGTGGGGGGTGGGGAAGGCCAAAAATGGGGCAGGCGGAGGCCCTGGGAGGCTGTGCCTTTTGCCAGTTGAGGAAAGAACTTGAAGATTTGCCAGGGACTTCAGGCCAACATTGCTCCTCTGAGGGAGGGGGAACCGAAGGATCCCAATGGGAAAGGCTGCGCCTGCAGCATAATTATGCATCACTTCCAAGATTTGCGCTTAATGCCTGGCACCTGCATGCTTTCCATTCATCCTGGGTGAAGCAGAGCAGAAGCAGAGGAGTGGGAGTCCCGAGAGCATCCTATGCCCTAGTGCAGCGCCATCCCATGTCAGCCAGACTAGCCCAGAAGCAGCGGATCCCCGATCATGGGCTGGATGCGGGGTCTGAGGTGGGGAAGAGGGTGAGCAGGCGGCCCTCAATGGAGAGGGTCACCCTGGGACTAAGTGCAACTCTTAGAAGCAATGCTTAATTATGCAGCAGGCGCAGCCTCTTCATTTGGGACCCTTTGGTTTCCTGTTGCGTGCGTTCGGCATGTGTGGAGGAAGCTCCAGGACAGCCAGCGACATTCCAAAATTGGATTGAGACCGCCGTGATGTGAATAGAATGGAATGGAAATAGGAGAGAAGGGAATGGGAATGGGAATGGGAATGGGAATGGGAATAGGAATGGCATGGCATGGCATGGAATAGCAATAGCAATAGCAATAGCAGTAGGATGGAGTGGGAATGGGAATGGGAATGGGAATAGGATGCAATGGAATGGGAATGGAATGGAATTCAACGAAGTATCCCAGGACACTTCCAGGATTGAAGGGGATCCTGCAGAGGATGCCCCAGGAGAGAGAGAGAGAGAGAGAAAGAAATATGGAAAGAGAGAGATGTGGAAAGAGAGAGATGTGGAAAGAGAGAGAGAAATACACACACAGAGAGAGAGACGTTGATTGTAAGCTCCTTGAGGCTGAGAAGAATTGCTGCAAAACTGAGTATCCTGAAGCAAAACAAATGAAAGTTTAATTTGTGTGTATTGTTTAATGGACTGCTGGATTGGCAAAATGGACTACTAAATTGGCCATGCCCACCCAGTCACATGACCTCATAGCCATGTCTTCCCTGCAGGTCTGGGCCCCCCAACAGTCTAAGGGACCGTAAATTGGCCCCCTGTTTAAAAAGTTTGAGGACCCCAATACATAGTGAATACATCTTTCGCTCATTTATTATACATGAATTTATATTGTTTATATACACAGTATAATATTAAATTATAACATTTTCTATGATTTTAATAAAATAGAAAAATGTTCATCTGGTATATTTCTCTACATAGGGTAGTAAAACTGTAGAAGTGTTTCACAGTTTGCTGAACTCAATAAAAAACTGAAAGAATGTTTAGCAATTTTCACATTCCTATTTTTTCAAAAATTATACACTCGGCTTAACTCTTCATATTCCATTCTTCCTGTGGCGAAACTAGGAAGAACTTCTTTGGCCATTGAACCACTGCTGATTCTAAATAGCACTGATTCTAATTTCAGATAGATTTATTTACTGAGAAGTCCTGTGGCTAAAGTGCCAGATAATTTTTTTCTTAAGTTTTGCTTCCTGAAAAACTTGTGAGTATGATATACTTCTTCAAATTGAACACAAACATAATTTTACAATGACTGTATCACACAGAAATCTTGAGAAAAATGAAATTAATAACTATAATGTATTGAGCTTCTTTCCAAGAAATCTAGGTGTGGTCAGTGATGAGTATGGTGAAAGGTTTCATTGTCACAATGGAAAAATTGGAGTCCATCAAAGGTGGCTGACTATTATTGGACACTGCAGCAAGATGCATCGGACACTGAGTACAAATGCAAATCAGCAGCATAACACTTTTGGCCCTATTTGAACTCATGCAGCATGTTGGAAACATACAATTCAATATATGATAGTCATTAAAAGTTAATTTCATATTTCATGTGTAAATAAAAATGAGGGAGAAAGTAACACTTTCAGCAAGATTCTGTGACCATTGTTGTTTGAATAAAAGTAATTTTAGACCTATGTAGCATTGATTTCATAGTCTGCTTTATCCTATAGTATCCATATGACATCAAGATGCCTAATGTGTTGTGATGTCATTAAGTAAATTCTACCGTTGCATGCTTGCATCACAATGTTGCAATAGCTAAGGGGCATATATTCCATTATTAGCCCCACTTCGCCCCCTCCTCTGGTCTGCCATAGAAGGGATATTTAGTGAAAAAAGGAGTATGCAAAGAATTACTTTAAAATATTGACCATAAACAAATCATTAATTGGTTTGTCATATAGAACTGCTATCACTGAATAGCTAATTAATAAAAGTAATATAAAACAATGGTCTTTGTAATTGCCAAGCATCCCAATTTTGATCATATGACTATGGGAATGCTGTGATTGTCATAAGTGTGAGGATCACTCATAAGTCATTTTGTTTAGTGCCTTTGTAACTTTGTAAGATCACTAAATGAATTATTGTTAAGTCAAAAACTATCTGTACACATTCTTCTACTAAATAATAAATAATAATTTATAATAAACTACTAATAAATCCACTAACCCAACAGAATTGTACAAATCCTGGCACCTTTATATATACATTGTGAAATCAAACATTAGTCTTAGTATTAGGGCATGCCAAATTTTTCAACTTTCAAATTCCAAACATTAGGGGTGCTCAAAAGTTGTGACATGATTTGTGGATTGTAAAGATATTTTGGTTACTTTAATATAATTTAAATGTGCTCGGTAAGTAACTACATAAATATCGTAACTCTAACATTTTCTTTTGTTTTGGGCATGTCAAATTTTTCAACTTTCCATTTCCCAATATTAGAAGTGCTCAAAAGTTGTGACTTCCAGTTTGGCCTCGTGGCAAGACAGTCGGGGAATTAGCGGGCTCTGATGAGTGCCGCGAAAACCCCAGCTGACGAACTGCTGCTGATGGGTCTTCAAACCAGACCTGTCCTGTGGGGACGGGGAAGAAAGAGAGGCACCTCAGATGACTGAGAGGAACAGGCAAGTTCCTCGGAGGTCAGAGGAAACTCTCTGTGAGTCGGCGGGGGGGGGGGGGCGGCAGCCATGGCGGCTGCCACAAAGCTGGGACAACCAGACTAAGTGTAGAGCTGGAGAGAAGAAAGAAACGAAACAGAGTTTTTTTGAAGCCGGGTGAGTGACAGCCAACTCGCGCTTGAATAATAACAAGAGAAACATCTTTCAATTATAAGACCCCTAGTGTGTAATAGCGGCTAAATAGCACAGGGGCAAAGAAGATTTTGAAATGTAACTTTGAAGAAATAAAAATCCAATGGAAAATTGATTTTTGAATAAAAATTTGGAAACTTTAAACAATTAGATATGGTCAAAGGATTGGAAAGAAATAAAGAGACCCTTTTTTCCCCTTTCTTTTTTAAATTGCAAGAAAAACAAAAAGAATGGATAATAAGCTTTAAAAGGAGGGGGGAAAGGTGATGTATAAATAAAAGGGGGGAAAAGGAAAAAAGAAGTGAGAAGAGCTATTTTAATTTGGACTGGACTTTAAATATGATCTGATATTTTTAAACTGAAAAAAAAAGAAGCTAAGTAAGCTCGTGATGTAATTGCAACAAAATGGATACTTGTTAAGCAATTGGAAATTGGATTGCAGAGAGACACCATCTGAAGTAAGAAGGAACATTGCAGCTTGGTTCTTTGTTTTGGAAAAGTGTGAACTTTACAGATAACAACTGTGAAAGTTTGTGGAGGAGGATTTTCTTGTCTACAAGAGGTTTGACTTTTGGAGGAATTAAAAAAAGGGAAATAGAAGGGAACACAACGGAACTTGTATAATTGGATTAATTATTTGACTTGGAGAATGGAAATAAAAGAAATAACTATAATGTTGCATAAAAGATAAAAAGTTGAGGATATAAAAATTGAAATGGAGTATACACAAGCGGACAAGAAAATGAAGATGGAGAAATAAGACATTGAAGTGGAAAATAAAGAAAATAAAGACATTGTGATTAAATGTGAATAAATAATTGAACATGTGAATAGTAATAATAAAGGAGGTATCGAGAGATTATATTGAGATTAACAATGACATAATGATGATTATATTGAGATTAACAATAATACAATGATGATTACATGGAGATTAACAGTGAATGATAAAAGAATAAAAAGTTGGAAAATATTAAGGAAAATAAAAAAGTCCAGGACCTGGATTTATAAAATGACTATACTGAGATTAATAAATATGAGAGGAAATATGTTATAGATATTTAGAAATGAAATAGGGATTGAAGCTAAAATATAGGCAAATTAGACTATATTAAAAGAAAATATAGCAATGGACATAATGAACCAATTTTTTATTAAGATGTTAGAAGGTACTATTTGAGATAATTGATGGTTATAATAATTGAGATATTGTTTAAATACCTATAACAATTGTAATAATTTGAACATTTTTTACTGAAGTAAAAAAGAAAAGAAAATTGAAACAATATATGATTATGATTTATAAACAAAAATTACTTAATTGGTGTTATAAATGTATGGGATAATTGGGAAATTGCATTAAATAGCATTATTTGAATTAAGAACTATGTTTAAATGTTAAATTGCTACATTTTTAAGATTAAAGATAAGATTTAAATTCAATAAAGTAGTAATGGAATAAGATTTAATGAGTATCATGAAATATAAATATGTTTGAACTGTACTGAAATGTATTATGAGTTATTAATTGAATTAAGATTTAAGGTGGGTTAATAGAAGAGTAATTGTTTTGATTAAGTAAATATGTGTTAGTTTTTTTAAGATGGTATTAGTTGAATATGTGATTTAAGAAATAAGTGTTATGGTAAAATAGAATAGAATTTTTTTTGTTAAAAATGACCAAAAATTGAACAAATTGACGACAGGATCAAAGCTCTGTTCTGAAAAGATGTAATTTTGTATATTTTGGGGGGGAAATTAAAAAAAAACCTTTTGCAAAAAAAAAAGTTGTGACATGCCTTGGGGATAGTAAAGATATTTTGGTTAATTTGATCAAAATAGAATAACAGAGTTGGAAGGGACCTTGGAAGTCTTTAAATCCAATCCTCTGCTTAGGCAGGAAACCCTATACCATTTCAGAAAAATGGTTGTCCAATCTCTTCTTAAAAACTTCCAATGTTGCAGCAGTCACAACTTCTGGAGGCAAGTTGTTCCACTAATTAAATGTTTTAACTGTCAGGAAATTTCTCCTTAGTTCTAGGTTGCTTCTCTCCTTCATTAGTTTCCATCCATTGTTTCCTGTCCTGCCCTCAGGTGCTTTGGAGAACAGCTTGACTCCCTCTTCTTTGTAGCAACCCCTGAGATATTGGAACACTGTTATTGTGTTACCCCGATAATTTAGATGTGCTTCATAAATAACTACATAAATTTAACTGTTTAACATTTTGATCATTTCATTTCACAGATTCAGCTCTTTTTTGCTAGACTTAATTTTGTCTGAGAGTGTTAACACTGCTGGCCTCATTTCCTATGAGTGTGATAACTAATCTTTAATGGCTTTTTAAAAAAGAACAAGACTGGGAACATTCATTCATATGAGCAACCTAATTGGGAATGGCAGAGACTTGTTGCCGTTTGAGCTACAACACTGCAAGACATTGTCAGATATGGCCTATTGTTAAGAGAACAAAATAGTGATGATGCTAGAAACGATGCAGCAGCCAGTCTTGCAACAGACATATATCCAAACATGCTTGAAAGTGGGAACGAGCGAACAGTTTTTTTGTGACCTCTGTTGTAAATTCACAAGTGACAATCTTGAACAAGATCCAAGAGAAAACTTATCTCTTGGTAGAGGAAAGCTAAATGTCAAAGAGACTTTTGCTGTGAAACTTGACAAACTGTTTGACATCCTTTACTTCAAGCATCAAATTGTTCTGTGTGCCGAATTCGGCTACCCTGCAAAAATTAAGCTCACATTAACTATACCTGCCCTAAGGAGACGAAAATACCATTGAAAAAACTTGCTTTCATTAAAAGTCAGAGAGACAAGATTGGTTCTTTTGGATCGCACCAGATTGGTTTGCCAGATGTGCCCAAGCAGAAACAACTAGGCAAAAGCAAAAGTGGCAAGACAGTTAGAGACAAAGTCTCACTAAATATAAGCAGAAAAGTATTCCGGGTATTTTGATACTGACAAATGAAGTAATTATCAGTTATGATAAAAATGAAGGACAGACAACAAATGATGAAAAGGAAGAGGAATGTGATGGAATTTATGAAGAGGCCTTAGATCAAACACGTTCCCCCTATTTCAAAAGAAAAGTTTGAATACAATAGATTAGAAATAACAAATGTTGTTATGCACTGCATAAGATACAGTGTTGATCTACGTGCCACTGCTGCCATTACCACACCCACTTTCATAGATGCTGGCTTGATCATCAAAGAAGACAAGAGACTAGTAGTTGACCACAATAAAGTCAAGAGAGCCCAGGAAAAAATTATGAAGTCTCTAGATCAAGAATTTGATGAGCTCTGTAAGAAGGGCGAAATAGAATGCATTTTCTTCAACGGCCATAAAAATGCAGCTAAAATTATGTTGAAAGCAAACAATTCAGAACAGCAATTCCCCAATATCATCAAAGAACAACATTATTCTGTGTGTAGTGACTGCGTGAAAGATAACTTTATCATTTCACTCCAGAGAAAGGCTCAGAAACAGGAAAACCTGCTCAAGTGATTGCAGATAATCTGATGTATTTCATGAAGAAGAAAGGCATTGACAAAAGCTTGAAGGCCATTGGAGGAGATTCTACAAATGTTAATACAGGCTATTAAAGTGGTGCTATGCACTGGTTAGAGGTCAAGCTTGACCGGAAGTTGATCTATTGTAAAGAATCTTTCTACTGATTAAGCGTATGGATAGGATCACACAGGCAATAAGGACAGGAGAAGATCCACAGATAGGCTCTTCTGGAAATTGGTCCCGTAAGCCATTAACGCTGATTGACAACTGCAAATAGGCTTTGTCAAATAGGGCAAGACAAAACTCTCTAAAACTTAAGAATGTTAGTTGAATACATCATTGGTGTGTACTACCTTTGCTGGTTCAAAATTCTCAAAAAAGACCAGTTCGTTCTCACAGGGAGGGACTACTCAGGGTACCGTCAGTCAAATCATGCCGACTGGAGACTCCCAGGGTGAGGGCCTTCTCTGTGAGGGCTCCAACTCTTTGGAATGAACTGCCCCCAGAGATACGGAATATCCCTGATCTCCGTGCTTTCCGCCGTGCCCTCAAGACCCTGATGTTCCAACAGGCGGGGCTAAACATGAACATGTGAATGATCTTTTAAAATGTACACCGCCTTGAGTCCTACGGGAGAAAGGCGGTATATAAATATAATAAATAATAAATAAATAAATAAATAAATGTAAAGTAAAGTAAAGTAAAGTAAAGTAAAGTAAAGCATTCCTGGATTGAAGGCCAGCATCATGTGTTCTTCCAGCTGCAGCAAGTCAGACTAGAAAAGAAGGCTGTAGTAGATGCTGTTTTGCATCTACTACAAAAGTAGATTCAGTACTCAGTATAGTATGCTTTCAGTGAAATGATAATCCAGACACTCTTGTATTCAGGTGACATTCAAGAGAGGAGCTGGTGTGCATAAGACCATTGACTTGGGAGGTGCAGATGATGATGTGCTGGGAGATTTTTCTGTACATGCAAGAAAAATGCCTTTAATCAATGCCAGAGCATTCACTCTGCTGGAGCTGATTGGCTAATCTGAGGGTGTATATGAGCCACCTTTGATGTGCAAACTGACTACAGCAGAAATAAAGAAATTCATTGACAAGCCAATGCAAGTACCACAGTGGCCCTGTCATGCCCAATCAATGGAGTGATGTGTGAAACAGGTCTCAGGCAGCAATCAGAGTATATACATATGAGAAACATGATCAGAGGCCAAGAAGCAAGTCGGCGACTAATGTCGAAAAACGAATCAAAACAAGACTTGATGAAACTTGCTTAAACATTTTTGTAACTCAGATAATTCCTTTCTAATGTTAATTTATAACTGCATGGATTATTTTTTGCTTAGCTAAATAAGATTCATGCAGAAAAAAACTTTAATTTTTGTAGCACAAGGTTTAATTTTGAGAAGATAAAGTTAGCAGTATTTGGGTTACAAGACACTTTTGTGGGATATAATCAGATATGGATTTACCATACTATATTAAATGTTGTGCAATTGCAAAAATAACAGCAGATTTGAATTTTTGGTGTAAAACAGATATTTTTAGACCCCCTCACGGAAAAAAAATTGCAAAAATTATTTTTCACCCCAGTACATGACACTGATTTTGTTATTTTAGATTTCTGTGTCTTCTGAATGCAGCTTTCCTCAAATGATAACCTTTGGCAGTTTTTTTTTCTTTTTGTGTGTGTGTTAGAATAAATTTAGAAATAGAAAATAGGAGCTAGAGTTGTCTGAATATGTTTGACCAAAACCTAGTGATTGTGGTTCCTCTTCTAAGTTGTAAAAACAAATGGAGTGTAATTTGCCAAGATGCTCAAGAAGAAAAAATAAAAATGTTAAGCTCATGTACAGTTTGGGTAACCACTAAATGCAGCAACCTCACGGCTATTTCCTCTTGTCAGAAATCTGCAGTATTGTGCATTATTTGTACTATGCACTGTTTAAAAAAAGCTCAGTTAATTTGAAAACATTTTGCAGATGCACCACATTCCTCCAAAAATTCTGGAACAATGTTACACTAGGCAGTCTGCTACTGATGTACATACATTACATAACACACCAAGGATGTGTGTATGTTATACCAAATGGATGAACTTCCCTGACAAATTAATCTCTTTACTTTGCATCCCAAACTGTATTTCTCCCCTAAATTATTTCAAGACTCTCCACAGGATACACATTTACCACTACTGATGTCCCTCAACTCCTGATAGAGATCATAAAATTTTAGGAATAGAGTAAGTAGAGGTTGGCCTTTTAGCTTTTTGTTTAGATACTTTTTTGGGGGGGAGAGGCAATTTGTGCCTACATAGGTCTGATTTAAATTTAAATGACTTGCACCCATAGAAAAGCTGAGTCTGTTTTAGAAATATAGAGAACGTAAATGCCTCTACAATTCAGTAATTACAATATTCTCACTTGGTTTCTATGCAACAGGGCTGTGTTAGACGTATAGTGTGTATTTCTCTGGAAAAATCTACATCCATAAGTATTTGCAGTTCTTTGTGTCCAAATACTAACACTTCAATCCTGCAGTTAGAGATGGTTGTTTTTAATATAAGAATATTTTAATGGGGTTTTTTTTAAAGCAGGATTCACTTGCCTTGCTACCATTTTGCTTATTTTAGCAAAAGGAAAGAAAGACCATTAATCAGGTGTAATGCGAGACCACTCAAAAGATGGTTGTGGTACTAAGAAATGGAAAAAATAATTATGTGGATAGGTTATGACAGATTCCATTGGAATATCTTTTACTAGCTGCCTTTGGAACAGTTTGGAAGACTGAGATATTTCAGTTTTCTGGAATATCTGATGTCCTCCATATTTCTGAAGGAATTTGATGTTATGATCCCTGTGAATCTGGATGTAGAATGTAAATAAGTCTCTTGCCCATCTTATGTTTCTGATATACTTATCTAATAATTCTTCTCTCTGAAATACGGTAGAATTCTTCAGTTTAGTTGAACTGATTTAGCATTTTGTACCAAGCTAAAAATTGCATTATCTTACAGTTTATAATTCACCTTCTGTACATGTCATTCTGTATGAATGTCAAGAATTTTGTTGCTATAAATTCTGATGATGGGCAGTTTACAAGGGAGATAAATGTACCCGTAGCTTGGTGGTAACAGGGAATTTTTAGTCTAAGGCTAATGACATGTTGGGAAAAACCATTTGGATAAGGTAATAATTTGTTTTTCCTACTTCTAACCTTTTAAAATTCATTTTCCCTTCTCCCTGGATATTCAAATTACACAGGGGGAAGATACTTTCAGTGTTAGGTCAGCTGCTTATCTTTCTGCCTAACATTCATTTAAAAGGTGATCCACATTTGATCATATTATATCAACACTTAATCATTGAGTGGATTTGAAAATGCTGATCAGAATTGGTTAGCTTGAATGATATAGATTGATCCCCCCTACGCAAAAACTACTAATTTTTTTTTTACCAAGACATAACTGGATGTTACTATGGTGGCATTATTGGAGAATGAGAATGAAGTATGTGTAGGAGGTTGAAAAATTTGGACAGCACAGCTAGTACTTCTTCATAGGGTGAGTTCTGAAATGACTAATACTCTCCATAATATGCTGAAAAATATGAGGTTGGATACAAGTTATTTTCTGAAGATATGGAAATTTTAAATAAAACACACATTTAGTACCTTCCATTATCTGTAGTTGGTACCGTTAACCTCATCCCAATATGGCATCTTGGAGGGGAGAGAAAGAAATACAAATACAAATACAGGTACTCCTGGACTTAGGACCAGTGAAAGTTACAAAGACTGCTCTCCCCAGTCACATGATTGCATTTCGGTACTTGGCAACCAATCCACATTTACAATCATTTGTAAACTCCCATAGTTATGTGACTGCAACTTACAATGTTTTTTTTGTTTTTTGTTTTTTTGTCTGGAAGCAGTCATTTACTTTCAGTTTCCAACAAAAAAAAGGCCAATAGCTAAAATGGGTTTGCTTAATAGCCACACATTTACTTAACACAGCTGTGTTCTCTTAAAGACTACTGCACAAAAGGTTGCAAAATGACACACGGTCACGTGGTTAACAACAGGCATGACTTAAGACTGTAATTTCTGGATCAATTACAGTTGTAACAAGGACTACCTATGGTAAAAAATACAAACCGAAAGCATTTTTCTTTAGTCAATGGTGAATTTTACAGCTGCTTTTTAAAAAGTTGCTTTTGTCACAAGAAAGAAAGTGATACTTTCTTTTAAAGACTGGAAGAACTGCTGAAGTATTAATTTTAAAAAAACCTCAAGTGCATTTATGAGTCCTTTTGAGTTGTACTATGTATTTTGCTGCTCTATTTAGTAGGTGACTTGTAATCCCAAGTCTTGGATTCACACAGGACCTGGAAAATTTAGAAGGATATTGTTGGTTTGGCACAGGAATTTAGTCCTGTAGATATCTTGCCTTTGAAGTTTTATTTATTTATTTGTATCCCTCATTTATTATTTTTACAAATAACTTAAGGCAGCGAACATATCCAACACACTTTTCTCTACAAGAACAGTACTGTGAGGTGACTTGGATTGAGAGAAAGTGGTTGGCTTAAGGTCACCCAGCTGGCTTTTATGGCTAAGGCGGGACTTGAACACATGATTTCCTGTTTTCTGGCCTGGTGCATTGTCCATTAGCTTAACCTGGCTCTCTTAATGTCGACTGATCTCCTTCATGACAGATAAATCCTCTCAACTTCTGCTACTCTCCATTATGACAGATGGATGTGGTTCTGAAGCCTTAATATAAGGTGTATGATCCTCACATCTGCTTCCATGTTTTGAGTCATAGGACTTCGTTAATTCCAAAAAAATGATATTTTCTCACTTGTCTTCATAGTATGTTCTGGCCTTTGGAACTTTACCTGACCCTGTATACACTTGCAGCTCTCTTGCTCATGTTTTTTCTTCTTCCCTCTCTTCAAATCATTTTAGTCTCAATCTTTTCCTAAGTTTCCAGTTTCTGAATCACTCTTGTTTGTTTTGGTACCTTTGTATGGAGTGAGATGTGGGGGATTGAGTTGCAATCATGCGGTTCTTGTTTCTTTCAAACAAGTATGTGAAACAGCTTGTCTTGGATTGTCTTTGACCATTGTATAATCTTATCACTATTCTATTTACAGAGGCAATAGCCAAATTGGTTAAAGAGCATTCACATGTCAGATCTAGCCATCCTGTCCTGTCCCATATGTGTGTTTGATATTGTAATTTAAGGATGATAGCCTATCTTAGTGTTTCTGAGCTGCTTCGATGCTGTTTTGGTACGGTGGGCTGATAATCTCTGCCAGATGGAAGCAGTACTATAAGGAGAAGGATGCTGTCATGTGGTCTTTCTGTCTCCCAAATATCCCCCAACAGCCCCTCCTAATCTCTCATTCTCCCCAAAACTGTACTCCCAGACCACCAATAGTTGCTTCCTTCTTACTACTTACCATAATTATACTTAAGCCATATAATTATAAATTATTCCTGGGAATCTATTTGTCATGAACGCACAGGCAAGGCCATAAGAGGTGGTCAAAAATTCAAGCTGGCAGTCACAGTAGTATGACTGAAGCTCTGTTTATTTTTTAAGATGTGTTGCCCACTGTGGCCACCAGCATGAATTTTTTGGCCACAACTTTAGGACAACACTACTTGCTCTATCACTGGCAAGGAACACTTCTACATACAGGAAAGATAAAACTTTGGTCCTCTCCTTCCCTCTTTTGCTTTGCTTCTGTCATGTTCCCAAGGTGAAAGGTGCTAATTAACACTCTGTTTTTGTTGCAGAAGTGACTCTGAAGGTTCATGTCAGTGATGCCAGCACACATCAGCCAGTCACGGAAGCCTTTATCGAGATTTTTACCAACCAGGTTCCAATTGCTTCAGGAAACACCGGAGCAGATGGCACTGCCTTCATCAAGTTTCAGTATAAGCTGGACAGTCAGCTAATTGTTACTGCAACTAAACAAGCTTATGTGCCAAACTCTGCGCCATGGAAACCTGTAAGATTGCCTGGTAAGAGATCTTTATTTTTGTTCTGAGGTAAGATTTTACTTCTAAAAAAATGGGGGGGGGAGGGCAGAGGGAGGGACAGATATAAAACTTGTTAGAATTATGATTTGATGATTTTTATAGAATCATAGGTTCATCATATGTTATAATTGAAAACTTTTGCTAATGTGAACATGTCAAGGAGTATCTTCGAACATGTTAAGAGTTCCTTTTCCTGATGAGTCCTAAGTAAAGCCATATGTTTTAGAGGATAAAGAATAGCGGAGTAATTTACACAAGGTGGTGCCATTTGACTTTTCAATGTATCTTTACCTACCCCCTTGACTCCAGTCTTATTCTACTGGGGAATGTTGGGAGTTGAAGTCCAAACATTTTAGGGATGATAACAGTGGGATAAACTTTGGGTCTACAAGCATGGAACAAACCATTTGCAGTAATTCTACCTATTGTTGTACTTAAGAAATGGTGAATAATTGGATAATGTTGTTTCTCCAGCTTCTAATTAAAAATTGGCAGAAGGAATTGATATGAGTCAAGGACATAGTAACAGATGAAGGGTGGAGAATATTTATTTTTGCAATTTGGTTAATTCCTGTTTAG
The DNA here is from genome assembly GCA_012654045.1 of Ptyas mucosa. NCBI lineage: Eukaryota > Metazoa > Chordata > Lepidosauria > Squamata > Colubridae > Ptyas > Ptyas mucosa. The sequence goes on along the minus strand of WNWU01013629.1, from coordinate 4,914,928 downwards.
GACTTTCTTAAGAAAAGGATTTGCTATTAATATTTGAGGGCCGGAGGAGGGCAAATTTAACTATCACTGAAATCCAGAACTGCATTTTTGGGAAAGATGGCATTTGAAATGAGTGTTCGTTTTTCAAAGAAACAGTTTCTGAGCATTTTCCATCAAGTTTATTAGGCATATTGCCAGCACTCTCAATGGGAAGTAACTTTAATTTTGTCTCCTCTGTCTCTGTTAAATGGCCAAACGAGGGAGTTAAAATAGCAACTAAATGAAAAAAAAAGGACCTAATTGTGCATATTCGCTTATTATTCTCAGATCACTAGGAAACAATCCTGCCTATCTTCTTCTTATGATTACTATTAGGACTGTTGTTTCTAATATTATATTTTATTACATATTTTTGAGAATGAAAAATAGAAAATTAAACAAGTCAAAAGAAAAAAAGGCAAAAATAAAAATAAAAAAATAAAGTACAATAGTACACGAGGATTTTACCAGCATCACAGAATTAAACTGGACTAAATTTGTAAGGTAGATGTTTACCCAAAGTTAGGTAAATTACATAGTTACATAATTTCATTTGGTCATTAATCAGTTTTATTTGTTAATTAGTTTCATTAATTAGTTTTATGTAAATGAATATACTGTATATACTATTATTTTAAAAACTGTCGTTAAAATCTGAGTAATATATAAATATCAACAGCAGTAATAAGATTGTATAAATCATAAAATAATAATAATAATAATTTCTGCCTAAGTAATGAAAGATCTATCCTTATTTAACAGATTATTGAAATTCAGAAAGCTACAACTATATATTAAGAGAACTCCACATTTGAAACATGATACAAACTGATACAAAGAATTATATGCCAAAAGTGGTTTCTAAGTTGAAAGGAATTCTGCGTTGGACTTAATTCTGAAATGCAAAGCTTTTCATGAGGACCCAGATTTTGGGGAGCAATATGCTGACTCTGTAAACCGCTAGAGAGGACTGAAAAGCACTGTGAAGCGATATATAAGTCTAAATGCTATTGCTATTTTCTGGCTATTTAGCCATATTCCCACAAAATACTACTAATAATAAGGAACTACTTTTTCTATTAAAAAACTACTAGAACTACTAAATTTTAGAAGTGATTTACCATTGCTTCATTCCTAGGGCTGAGAGTGACTGGCCCAAGAGCACCCAACTGGCTTTTTGTCTGAGGGGGACTAGAACAGAGGTGAAATGCTCCGGTTCGGACCGGATCGCCCGATCTGGTAGCGATGGCGGCGGGTGGTTCGGAGAACCGGTAGCAAAAATCCCTGCGCTCCCCCCTCCACCATGCCCAGCTGAGCCGCATGATCATCAGAGACTTTTTTTTTAACTTTTAAAAGCATTTTTTCTACAACCTCTTCTGGTGAAAAAATGCTTTTAAAAGTAAAAAAAAAAGCCTCTGATGATTGCGCGGCTCAGCTAGGATCATCAGAGGCTTTTCAAAGCATTTTTTTCTGCAATCTCTTGGCCGAAGAGGTAGTAAAAAAAATGCTTTGAAAAGTCGCTGATGATCCCAGCTGAGTTCCCTGATTGGCAGAGAGGCATTTCTCTGACGATCCCAGCTGAATTCCCTGATCTGCAGAGACACATTTTTAAAAGAGCCTCTCTGACGATCCCAGCTGAGTTCCTGATCGGCAGAGAGGCTTTTAAAAAAAATGCTTTGAAAAGTTTTTTTTTTTTAAAGTTGGCCACGCCCACCCAGTCACATTACCCACCATCACCAAGCCACGCCCACAGAACCGGTAGTAACAGATTTTATGTTTCACCTCTGGACGAGAACTTATGGTTTCCTGGTCTGATGCTCCAAACTGGTTCTCTTTATTAATCTTAAATTCTTAAAATATTTCTGGAAAGTAAATCTATGACAATGAACAGCAGTATGTGTTGTTATATGTTTTAAGACTGGGAATAAATAGAATAGAATAGAACAGAACAGAACAGATAAGAAACAGAGTTGGAAGGGACATTGGAGGTCTTCTAGTCCAACTCCCTGCTTAGGCAGGAAACCCTATACCATTTCAGACAAATGGTTATCCAATCTCTTCTTAAAAACTTCCAGGGTTGCAGCATTCACAACTTCTCGAGGCAAGTTGTTCCACTTTTTAATTGTTCTAACTATCAGGAAATTTCTTCTTAGTTCTAGGTTGCTTCTCTCCTTGATTAGTTTCCATCCATTGCTTCTTATCCTGCCCTCAGGTGCTTTGGAGAATAGTTTGACTCTCTCTTCTTTGTGGCAACCCCTGAGATATTGGAACACTGTTATTGTGTTACCCCTAGTCCTTCTTTTAATTAAACTAGACATACCCAATTCCAGCAACGGGAGGCTATATATTTTAACGTCCACTCCCCTAATCATCTTTGTTGCTCTTCTCTGCACTTTTTCTAGAGATCAACATCTTTTTTTACATTGTGGCAATCAAAACTGGATGCAGTATTCCAAGTACATGTAACTGGATGCAGTATTCCAAGTGTATTCCAATTTAACATCTGGAGAGCCACAGGTTGATTCTATTTAGTTCACAATTAGAAAAGTATATATTCTCCAATCCAAGTTCTTAGCATTGATTTTAATTTTTTTCTTCATTAAGCCATTTTGTGATTATGTAATGCTTGGTACATAGGTTGAGATTGTATGCAAGAAAGAAATTTACTAAAATTTGAGAAAAATCTGATTTACAGTTAAATTTGTTATTGATTCTTCTCAAAATGTTTATTTTATACAAAAGATTAAAATCCAAAGGAAAAAAATAACAAAGACAAAACTAGACAAGAACATTAAAAATGTGAATTAAAAAGACAAAAAAAAAACAAAATATATTTGAACAATGGCAAATATATTGCAGCAATAATAGTTTTCCCTCTTCTATAAATGTCTACCTGTATTTACAACCCAGTTGACCTGTCATATATTGTACAGTCATGTGTATACTCTCCTTGAATTCTTTTATGTATCAGAACATAGTAAAAATCATCCAGTCTTTAACAGTTGTTAAAAGTAGATAAATACAATCTCAGATGAACAACAGCTCATGACATATTACAGTATGTCATCATTTATTTTAGAAAAAGAAAGCCAAAATGGGGAAGCCATGTGCGAAAAACTAAATACGTCCTTACTGCTTCCATAGGTATGAAGAAGCTAATCAAGTATCCTTTATCAATTGATCATCAGCAAATGTGATAATCCCTAAAAAAACAGAAATGTTAGGAGTTTGCTGGTCTCCAGCATTGAGGTGTGTGTTAATACAATACCAAATACATCAGCAGTGATCTTAGAGAAGCAATTGTTGCTGCCCATCAGTCTGGAAAGGTTATTTTGCATTGAAGAAGATTATTCAAAAATGGAAAACATTCAATACAGTTGCCAATCTTCCCAGGAATGGATGTCCCAGAAGGGTCAGACCATGCAATGCTCAGAGAAATTGCAAAAATCCAAGAGTTGCATCTCAGACTCTTCAGGCTTGAGTTAGAATGTTATATTGTAGAATTAGAAATTAGAAAAAGATTGAACAAATATGGTTTGTTTGGAAAGGTGGCCAGGAAAAACATCTTCTCTAAAAAGAACCTGGCAGCAAGGCTTAAGTTTGCAGATTTGGATCTGATCAAATCACAAGACTTCTGAAATACCGTCATTTGGACAATTGAGATGTTTGGCCATAATGCACAGTGCCGTGTTCGGTGAAAACCAAACACAGCATATCAGCACAAACATCTCAGACCAGCCATCAAGCCACAATAGTAGAGGGGTCATGTTTTGGACTTGTTTTGTAGCCACAGGACATTGGCATCTTGCAGTCATTGAGTCAACCATGAACTCCTCTGTATACAAAGTCAAATGTGAGGCCATCTGTCCAGCAGCTAAAGCTAGGCCAACATTGGGTCATGCAACAGAATAATGATTCCAAGCATACCAGCAAATCTAGAACAGAATAATTGGGGGGGGGGGGGGATCAAGGTGATGCAATGACCCAGGCAAAGTCCAGATCTCAACCTGATTGAGATGCTGTGGCAAGACCTCAAGAGAGCTGTGCATAAACAAATGCCTGAGAAACCTCAATGAACTGAAGCAATATTATAAAGAAGAATGGGCCAAAATTGCTCCACAACAATGTACTTAATTTTTCACATATGGCTTTTCCATTTTGTCTTTCCTTTTGTAAAATGAATATGATATGGTATATAATATCTCACGGGTTATTGTTCATCTGAAGTTACCTACTTTTAAGCACTGCTAAGGCCAGATGGTTTTTACTATATCCTGATACATAAAGCCATAGAAGTCAAAGAGGATGTAATTTTCTTTTTCACATGACTTATATTTGAAGAAAAAATATTTAACAAGTTAAGCAACAGCAAAGTTAAAAGTCAAAGCCCTCTGTTTTTGTAATTTACTCATAGAAACTCTACAATAGTTTCTAAACTACTATAAATCACCCCAAGCATTATATCTGATCTGTTCAGGATCAAATACCTTTGTTTAGCTCTTAATAATAAAACATTTCCTTTGGATTTTAATTGGGAACTTTTCCAAAATTGCATCTTATTTCCAAAATTCATAAATCTCTGTTGTAAATAGCTCTGCAGCATCTATTGTTGAAAAACAGCTTTCATCTTGTCAAGACAGTCCAGTCCATCCTTCATCTATTCCATTATGTCAGAATTTCTTGTATGCATATTCGTTTTCATCTTTTCTGGCAGTTCCATAATTTTCAGAGCAATTCCTTACTTCTTCACATGTGGCAGCAACAGATCAGATTCCAATTCATCAAGTTGCAAATCAAATCCAACTGTATTTTTTGTTTTTGGAGATCATTCTGAGTTTGGCTCAAAGTTGTCGTTGCCCCATCAAACTTTTGTTTATATTTTCAAATATAATATGAAATATGTTTATATTTTCAAATAAAAAAGAGAGCATTCTTTTTTCAAATCTTCCCAGAAAATTTTATCTGTATTTGGGAATATTTTTAAAAATACATTGTTCTTTCCAAGAACAAGAAAATCAGATAAATCATAACCCAGTGTCCACAAAGAAAGATTGAGATAGAGTTTTTTACCCAGAATCAAAAATGTTTTTAAAAAGGGGAATTTTTCCCTCAAAAGTTAAGAAATGAATATCAGAACTTTTTCCTTTTAAGACCTAGAAAGAAGAAAATTTGTAATCTAATCCTATATAAATCCATTTGGATGACTTTCTGTACCAGAAAGTACATTTTCATCATGGACTTCCTTAAACAATGAAAATGAAAGTGGTTTGAAGTTTAATAATAAATAGGTAAAGAACAGGAAAAAAAGTTGTAAAAGTCCAGCAAGGGGTTATAAAATACGTCAACAATCAGCTTGTTGTAAAGCTAAAAACATTAAAGCTTTAAAAAGTGCAATTAAAATTCATGTGTTCTTAGGAAAAATGAACAGCTGAAGGGAAAAGGTGGTAAGAGACTCAACCTTCCAATCGTTCCTTACCAAGAATTGTGGTCTTCAAGTTCCTATCTTCTCCAGGCGCATGATTGTCTGAAGGTCATCTCAGATCCTTCTTAGTCTCCCCTTCATAAAACATGGAGCAAAGGCTCTAAGTTTTGGTGGCATAAATTTGTTATTGTTTGATAGCATTTTTGAAAGTTAAATGTGTTATAGAGTATCTTAGGAGAAAAATCTATTTCTATAAATTGCTGAAATTAAACATCTTTGCTTGCTATTTCAAATGTCACTAAGTTTTCTTCCTACCTTTGCTGAGAAGGTTTGCAAATTTACAAATATCCATCCTTTGAAAAAAGCTTGACATTGCAGATTCATTTTAAATAGCATTGATGAGAGCTATACATCACTGTGGATTAGAAGGCAAAAAAATGCTTGACAGCACATATGAATGCCAACACAGACTATCTGCAACTCCTTAAAGCAGCTATGTTATACTTAGAATAGGCCAGCTATTTAAGGAATTTATATATTTATTATATTTATTAAACAAACTCATCTCTCAGAAAGAAGGTTATAAACATCAAAACTACAGCATAATTTTAAAAAATAAGCCCAATAAACTTTATATACTGTATTTTTCAGAGTATAAGACGCACCTTTTTCCCCCCTAAAAGGGGGTGAAAATTTGGGTGCATCTTATACACTGAATGTAGCCTTGCCCACCCACTGGCCCCCAAGCTATGGCCTCTGCCTCCCAGCAATTTACATCCTTGAAGCAAGCAGCAAGAAGAAACAGCCCATTTCAGCTTCAGCACAGCCTAATTAGCATAAGTTGATTGTCCATTGGATCGGCCTCCCAACTCTCAGCTGTTTCAGATTGCAGGGATTGCCATTGCCTATTGCTCCGTGGGCCTCTGCTGCTTGCTGCAAAGAGGTAAATTGCTGGGAGCAGATTTTTTTTTCTTGTGCCAACCAAGCTATGCTGAAAACGAAAATGAAACTAAAGCAAGCTGTTTGCTGCAACAAGGCAAAACTGCTGGGAGGCAGAGACAGATTTCTTTTTCTTGTTTTCCTCACCAAAAAAGGTAGGTATGTCTTATAGTCCAGAGTGTCTTATAGTCCAGAGTGTCTTATAGTCCAGAGTGTCTTATA
>WNWU01013629.1:4877153-4908317 GCA_012654045.1 Ptyas mucosa | reverse complement strand
AGAGTGTCTTATAGTCCAGAGTGTCTTATAGTCCAGAGTGTCTTATACTCCGAAAAATACGGTATATCAATCACATCATATCACATCTTATCACATCACTCCATTAACAGTTGCAAACAGCTGCTGCCCGTGTGGTTAGAGAAGCATCTTTTTATCTTCAAATATTTGACACCAGGGTTTTGTATGTTTGTCACTAAGATTATAAATCCTACAATCATGATTGAGAAAAAAAAGTTCACAAGTGGTATAACTTTTCTGAAATACTCATTCGTCTCTCCATGAATTTCTCCACTTTTGCCATTTTAAGCTTAACATTTCCCCCTAAATGTCTTTATAACAACTTGTTTAAACAACAGTATATATTATTTGGTATATATTATCATCATACAAACACACACACACACACACACACTGTCTAAAAAGGATATTTGTGTTAATAAATATTTAATTAGTTGCTCTCCCATCGCACTGGAATACTGCAATTAACCTTTTTTTTTTAACAGTGTTTTCTTCCTTGAGCCTTGGCCTTCTTCCTGAGCGGTCAGCTACTCTGATGGTGTATGAAGATGTTGTCCAGATAGTCTCAGGATTTCAAGGTACAGTTGCATGTAGCAATGCTTCTTTATGTTGTCCAGAAAAGAAGGAAGTATTATATATGATGCATTTTATAGCTCAGTTTTATAGCTTTTAATTTCTTTCTATTATATGATGGAGAACCTGAGCATGTTAGCTAATTCACCACCTTTGTGCAGTTCCTGGAGAAGTCTTAAAGGAAGAAGATCTGTGGTGGGGATTGGCCCTATTTGATCCTGGTACAATCAAGGGCTTTCTAATTACAGGAGTGTTGCAAGTTCCCCAATGTGAAACACAGCAGAGACAGTGAAGCCAGCTGGTGGTTCTTTTCCCTAATCTGTAGATGACCTTTTTTTTATATGTATGTGTTACATATATATAATTTATAATATATATAATGTATAAACACATATATAATTTTATTGTATTTTTTAAAAATAAAAATAAAACATACACAAGAAAACAGTAACATATACACATCTAGCTTAATTACAGTATGTCAAATTCTCCCTAATAACTTACCTATGCTTGCAAACCTATGCTATGAAATCTGTGCCCAAGGAAAATGGGTTTTTAATCAATTAATTAATTAATGATAATTGATTGTTCAGTCATGTGAAGGACTTATTGTCACGGTTCTGACCAATCCCCTAATAAAAGCAGGAGCCTCAAGCCAGTTTTCAAGAAAAATCCAGTTGTTTATTAAGAGCACCATGTTGACACAGACCTAGTGAAGCTAGCTCTGACCCCACTCAGTTCGTACCTTGTCTCTGATCCTGTTTCTCCCTCTCCCCAAGGTGTGTAATCAGTCACATTATTTTGCAGGTTGTAGAAGTCATTCCCTCTGTCCGTTACTGGTTTCCATGGAGATTGCCTTGACTTTGGCTGGCGAGGATGTGCATTATTTTGACTGAAGTGCAAATTCCTCGATGCCGCTGTGAGGCTCTATTTCCAATCCTCCTGCCTATGGCCAGGACCGGATTTAGATGAAAAGAGGCCCTAGGCTATTCCACTTATGAGGCCCTTTCATCTCCCATTTTTAAGTTTGTAAATTACATGAGAGATAATAAAAGGCCCCTCTTGATCTTGAGGCCCTAGGCTGAAGCCTAGTTACCCTAAAGGAAAATCCGGCCCTGCCTATGGCAACTCGGGAGCAGGTTAGGGAAGCTTCGCAAGTTGACATTCGGCTTCCCTCATTTCCTGAAGGCAACCTGTGCAAAGCAAAAATAGTTTGAGTACAGGTATAAATTTTAGGGGTGTGATCCTACCCAGTCTTTGTCGGGTTCCTTTCATGGAATTTAGCTATGAGGCGATCAGCTTGGATGTTTCTGCTCTTTACCCAGGATGCCTCTGATAGAGGGTAGCCCTTCCACTTGATTAAGTATTGGAGTTTCCCCCTGTGCCACCTAGGGTCGAGGTTGCACCTCATAATGGGATTGGCCTGCTATGTCTTCTGGGCCCGGGGGCTCACGAGGTAGTGGTCTCAGGATCAACCCGACCAAGGGTTTTAAGAGGCTGCTGTGGAATACTGGCTATATTTTCCCCAGCAGTCGGGGCAATTTCAATTGCACTGTGACCGGGTTGATAATCTTCACTATGGGGAATGGCCCCATGAATTTAGGTTCCAGCTTCTTGCTGGGGAGTTTCAACCTTAAGTATTTTGTGGAGAGGTAAACCTTCTCCCCAACTGGAACAGCTGTTGTGGGGCCCAGTGTTTGTCTGCTTGTTGCTTATAGGTCTGCGCTGCCTTAGCTAGCGCTTTCTTGACATTTTCCCATGCCGCTTTTAGGGTCGACAGCCAATCCATCAAACTGACTGGGGAGGGTGGTTCCCTTGGGTATTCCGGCATTGGGACAAAGTCCATACCGCTTACTACCTTATATGTGATCAGTCCCATGCTACTGCGTACAGCATTATTGTACGCAACCTCGGTGAATGGCAGAAGGTCTGCCCAATTGGACTATTGGTAGTTCAAATAACACTTCAGGTACTGTTCTACCATGGCGTTCAATATCTCTGCCACCACCACCCCATTGGTGCTCGGATGAAAGGTCGAGTTAAGGTCCTGGGATGACCCAATGGACCGCAGGAACTCCCTCCAGAACTTAGCTGTGAACTGGACCCCTCTGTCTGAGATGATTCTGCATGGTATTCCATGCAGGCGATAGATGTGCCTCAGGAAGAGTGGGCCGAGGGTAGTCTGCAGCAGGATATGAAGTGTGCCTGCTTGGAAAATAAGTCAATTACAGTCCAGATCACTGTGTTCCCCCATTCTTTGGCAACTCCACTATAAAGTCCATTGTGATTTCTTCCCATGGCTTCATCAGCTCTGCCACCTATTGCAGCAGTCTGGGGTGGTTTCCTGGTCTCTTTTTCATGGTGGCGCAGACGGTGCAGCTTTTTACATAACTGTCCACGTCTTTTGTCATGCCAGGCTACCAGAATTGTCTCCTCACCAAGTGTAAAGTCTTTAGGAATCCAAAGTGGCCTCCTGATTTGACATCATGGCTTCTTTGGAGGATTAAGGTACATAGGGACTCGTGAACATAGAGTTTCGCCCCCTTCCATGATAGGTCTTCTCTTTTTGTCAAGATGTGTTGGTTATGGAACCAGGGATCTGTTCCCAGTTTGGTTTTGAGTTTTGGGTTAAATTGCTTGCAGGTTGGCCTTGCTGGTCACCGCGTCAGCGGGTGGTCACTTGGGCTATGGCTTGAGTAGGGGGGATGATGCCCTCTACTACCTCTCCCCGCCTGCATTTGTATTGGAGCATTCAGGAGAGGGTGACTGCTAGGAAATTTCTCCCCCCTGGTTGAAGTATTGAGCCCAGCCAAGCTGCTTGGGCAACAGTTTCTGCGGGGTCCTAAGGACCTCCAGATTCTTGTTGTCAGTCCAGACTTCAAACAGTTTCTCCCCTCCTTCCAAGAGGTGGTGCCAGGTTAGTATGGCCTAGTTAGTATCTTACTACAAAAGCCTTTTTCCCATGCAGCCCATCATCTTTCCATATCAGTGAGTTTATGGAAGGTGTAGGTGCAAGGTTGTAGTTTTCTCTCGCCATTTTTTTGGAGTAGCACTGCTCCTACCGCCATGTCATTGGCATCTGTTTGGATGACGAAGGGTTGTTTGGGGTTGGGGTGTTTCAGTACCAGTTCTTTTGCAAAAAGTTCTTTTAGTGTTTCTAATGTATTTTGGCAGGTTAGGTTCCACTATAAGGGTTGTCCCAGGCAGGGCTTCATTCCTGGGCTCTTTATCTTTAGGAGGTCTGTCATGAGTTTGGCAATCTTCGCAAAGGAGGGGATGAATTGCCTGTAAAAGTTTGCGAATCCCAGGAAGTTTTGTAGCTGCCTGTGGGTGCAAGGAGGCTGCCACTGTAGGATGGCTTATACTTTGGCTGGGTCCATCTCTATCCCTAATTTGACACTCAGTAGCCCAGGTAGTCTAGCCGAGTGTGATCAAATTCGCATTTTGACAGCTTGACATATAAGTTTGCCGCTAGGAGTTTTTTCAGTACCTGGCAGACTGGGGTATCTGGTCTCAGTGAAGATGAGAATGTCATCCAAGTAGACAAGGACCCCCTTGTAGAGGTGCTAATCCTGCACCTTGTTTATTAACTGCATGAACACTGCTGGGGGGCCCTGAAGCCCAAAAGGCATTACTTTGAATTGGAAGTTCCCGAGGGGGCAGCTGAATACTGTTTTCCATTCATCTCCCTCCCTGATATGGACTCGGTAATATGTTTCTCTGAGGTCTAGTTTAGTAAAGACCTTTCTCTTGGCTACGTGGTACAGCATGTCCATCATGAGAGGGAGGGGGTATAGGTTCTGCACACACACATAGTTTATCCCCCTAAAATCTACGCATAATCTCATAATTCCATCTTTTTTCTCTTTAAATAGGACTAGAGCTGCGACTTGTGGCTTGGCCAGCTCAATGAACCCCCTTGCTAGATTCTTGTCTATTTCTTGCATTTCCAGGGCACCATGGCATACAGTTTGGGTTTGAGAAGCTTGGCCCCAGGGATGATTCCAATGACACATTCCGTTGCATGGATGTGTGTGTGTGTAGAACATTGCACTCAGTTTCGCTGAACACTTCAGTGAGGTCTTGATATTCTGTAAGGATCTGCTCAGCCTCTAGGGTTTGTTTAGAGGTGGTTCCCAGTTGTTCTGGTGGGACTCTAAGGGGAGTTTCCTGTGTGTGTAATGTCTCTATTTGCAGGTGAGGGGGAGTTGAGGCCTGCTTGCTTTCCTCAGCCTCCGGTTGCCTCCTTGCCACCAGATAGTCAGACCCCACTTGTCTAGCCAAGAGAGCCTACTATGACTGTCTCCGTCATTTTGGGAGCTATTACGAATCGAATTGATTCCCAGTGGTCTGCTAGCTCTAGCCTCACTGGTTCAGTCAGGTGGATGGCATGGGCTCCCCCCAGTAGGGATCCGTCAACCTGCTCAAACCTAATCAAGTAGGCCAATCTCTTTGCTCTGATCCCCAGTTTCAGGACTGTGGGTAAATTAATCAAACATCTAGTGCAGCCTGAGTCTATTAGGGCATCAAAAGTATGCTGGGTCCCTGTTTTTGGGGCCGTGAGACGTATCAGAAAGACAAAAGGGTGGATGGGTTCACTCACTATCAGGTCATTTTCACCCTCATCCTCATTGTCGTAGGTTTCCGGTGATTGGTCATCATTAGCTGGAATTCCCTCCTCTTCAGTTGGGTGGGAAGGGACCTCTACAACCTGAAGGGCTTTTTGGGACTTGCGGTGGCACACTGGGGCCTCGTTCCGGCTGTGCCCTGGGTGGTGGCTCTGGCTTGGGTTTCTGAGCTGGAGTTGCGCAGGCTGATACAAAGTGGCCTACCCCTCTGTAGCATTTCAACTGGCTTTGGGGGAGGGTTGGTCTTGGGACTGGCTGTGTTGCTACAGCCTCCCATCTCTGAACTGGTTGCCCTCTCTCTCTCGGACTCAGTTGCTTCCGCATGTCATTGGTGTGTGATGCACAGTCCACCTTTATGGCTATTTGGCACCATTCAGAAAGTTGGCTTGGAATGCTCTGATAAGTGGTTACTTGGCACCACTAGGGGTAGCCTTGGTCTCAGCTTCCTTCTGGTGGATGGAGAAGGGAGCCTGCATTCTCGTCTCCCTCCATTTTTGAATGGTTGAGAACGCTTGGGCATCCTGGGGTTGCTCCAAGATTAGGCTCAGTTTAATCTTAGGGCTGGCTAATTGAAGCTTGGCAGGTTGGATGGGGCTTCTCACTTCATGGGGATTGATTGCAACCTCCCCCCCCCATCTCTAGTGGCTCAGTCGAATTCCTCCCTCAATTGCTCTAAGGATTCACCTGGGGTCCCAGTAGACTTTTTGGGTTTCTGACCTCTTCCCACTCCTTCATCCACTCCAGTCTTTCTAGCTCGCTTATGGGTTGCCCCAGGTGACGGGAGCTAGGAAAGAGGGGTGCGACCTCGACCGCTTTAGGGATTTTCTTCCACCAATATTCATCCCTTTCTGCTTCAGTTGCTGATGCAGGCATCCCAGGTGTCTCGGCTTCCGTGTCAGAGATGGTTGCAGTTGAGTTCCATTTGGGCTGCTGGCTCCTGGAGTTTCCTGGGCAGGGACAGGTTCTGTCTCCTTCTGGGTTACCAGGAGCAGGAGATCCCGCCCTCTCCCTTGGTGGCCTGAGTGGGCCTCCACGCACCCCAAGTATTGGGAAGCAGGTGGAGAATCTAGGGCTCAGGAATCCCGGTCGTTTTGGTTAGTTTTGGAAGAGCTGGCTTGCTGTCAGGGTTCCGACCGATGCCCTAATAAAAGCAGGGACTCAAGCAGAGACTCAAAAGCAGAATAAGCAAAATAATAATAAGCAAAATAAAAGCAGAGACTCAAGCCAGTTTTCAAGAAAAATCCAGTTGTTTATTAGGAGCGCCATGTTGGCACGGACCTAGTGAAGCCATCTCTGACCGACTCAGTTCTCACCTTACCTCTGACTCTGTTTCCCCCTCTCCCCCAAGATGTGTCCTCAGTCACATTCCCCAACAAAACAACTTCGCAGGTGTAGAAGTCACTCCCTCCAGCTGTTATTGGTTTCTGTGGAGATGGCTTTGACTTTGGCCGGCTAGGATGTGCATTGTTTTGACTGAGGTGCAAATTCCTCGATGCAGCTGTGAGGCTCTATTCCCCATCCCCCTGCCTATGGCAACTTGGGAGCAGGTTAGGGAAGTGAGTTGACACTTATATACAAGAGTCAGGTTTAAATAATGTTACATTTATCCAAGGTAAGATTAGTGACATTAACAATGTTTTGCTAGTATAATATCTGTAACAAAATGGAGAAAAATGATAAATTCTCCTTAGAGTTGAACTCAAATCATGGTGACTGCATGGAAGTGTCCCCAAAGTTTTCCTGACAATTATTCCAGTGTGTTGTGTTCATAAATGCATTTAATTTGATTGCTGCCAAATCAATAGAGACTCTGGGTACTATACAAAACAATCAACAGGAAAATGCTCATAAACGTTGAAATGGTGAATAACTAAATGAACTATTACTCAACATTTCAGAATGGTGCAGGCAGTGGTATTCCCTGTGTCACTTTACAGAAACAAACATTGGACATGGATAGAGAGAATATTGATGCTGTTGAACTTTGGTGTTGGAGAAGATTCTGAAAATATATATAACCAAGGAAACAAACAAAAGAATTAACAAACAAATCAATCTAGAATTCTCCTAAGGAATTCTTAAAGAATAAATGATCAGGGTCAAGTTACATTTTGGACACATTATACGAAGACTGAGCTCTCTGGAGAAGGCCCAGCAGCAAAGTAGACGGACTCAATTATGTGGTGATGAGTGCATTATTGTATCAATTTGGGACAAGAGAAAGATTATCTGTATGATTGCTAAAAATCAACCTCAATTTGATGGTGTGTAATCAATGAAATCAACATTTCAAACATACAACATAATTGCAGTGATAGTGATAATGACAGGCAAATGAGTCATTACAAAACTAATGAATTAACATAAACCAATTAAATCAAAGTCAAAGTAAAATTTTGTGCACCTTCTTTGTGGAGGTCTTTTCAACTTGCCAGTCTATCCTATAGCTCTGGGATTTCCTCATTGTCTCCTGAAAAACTGTTAACTGGGGCTGATTCTGCTTTGAGTATCATCCAAGCTGCTAGGTGCTGACACCTTATGTCATTAGAGGAAAACATTTCTTGCAGCCTTAAAATAGACAACAGTATTCACTGAAAGGACAATTGTTTTTATAAATGATAATTAAATTATCCAGATGAAGATAATTTATTCCATATTCCAGATCCCGCTTTAAATGGCTGTCACAGTCATATATTTCTCATCTATAGAGATTATTTTTAAATGTCTTATCGTTGATTTCTGAATAGATTGTTAAGTGGTGTTCTATTTGTACTGATGGCAGAATAGAATTTGGGGTAAAACCTTTGTCAATGTATTTTAGAAAGCAAAATTTTAATGGGCTGGTTATGGATGGATGGACAGGGACAGACAATTGATCAGTCTTCCAACATATCAAAATATAAACCAAAAATCTAATTTCAGAGTAAAATAGATAAAATAAAATACACTAATACTTTGTGATAAATACATGGGATCAACATTCAGATAAACATCACCTTTAAAGGATGCCCCAATCTGTTTGATGTAATGGGCTCTTAGTTCAACTTTTTAAACTATAAACCTAGCTGTCTGTTCATGTTGTATAGATCAGAACCCAGGAGGAAATGGGCGATTCAGCAATTCAGATTGCAGTGAAGTTTTCTTTCAAGTAGGTATGTTACCTGTCTAAGCCTAAATTAATAAAAGGAAATATGAACAATGTCTTCAGTGGCTAGGATGACATATATACATGTCCTCTTGTGATATGGCAGGTGGTGGAAGTGCCCATATTTGGCCATGGAATCCAGCATTTCCAATCTGGTTCTAGAATAGCCCCTCCATGAGAATTTTTTCTGTCTCTTTGATAGGTATTTCTCAAACTGAAAAATAGTTTTGTTTTTAGATAACCAACAAAAGTTCCATTTGTTTCCAGTAACTCCATGTCAGTTTCAGCACTGATGTCTAGGACTCTCTATTTAAAATTTTCCTTTCCTGGGTGGAATTGAGAGTAAATACTGTGAGGAAAACCTATGCTGTACAATAACTTTGATAAAACAGCTAATCCAGGTATTGGACTCAGCCATATTTATCTGTTCTACTAAACATATTTTGAGTAGTCTATCAAGTAGCGTGTTTCCCCAAAAATACGACATGTCCCAAAAATAAGGCCAAGCCTGATTTTTGGGGTGGGCCTAAATATACGCCCTCCCCCCCCAAATAAGCCCTAGTGAAGGGGTGGGCGTGGCCATCACAGGATGCAGCCCTTCCCTTCCCCCATCATCTCAGGGCTTCTTGGTCCCTTAATCGGATTAGCTGAGCTGCTCTGGCTACCATTTATGAAACAAATGGGTGGGTGCCGCTCAGGCCGCCGCCTCCAGCAAGCACAGCCGCTTTTGCAGCCAATTGCGGCTGCAAAAGAAGCCAGAGGCCAAGCGACACACCCCACACACCTCACACCCTCCTTAACTACTGGTGACAGTCACAGCAGGCAATTCCATCCATGGAACAGGAAAGAAAGGCATGGAAATCCATACACCTGGGTCATCGGAAGAAGCCCTGCGAGGAGATGCTACTGCCAATGTGCAGGAAATCTCTCCCTGCCTCCCTCCCTCCCCACCTGCGGATCGTCCTTTCAAAGAGGAATTTCACCAAGAGGTGGCTGGAGGCACTGTTTGCTCCAGGTTGGGATTTCTTCACAAGGGGGGGCAATCTGGGGAGCAAGAGATTTAGGAAGCCTGGGCTAGCATGGGACAGTTTCTCCAGCGAAGCATCTGATTTATCCCCAGGGGTGAGCGTCTTGTGGGCTGGCCGGAGAGGGAGCATCTTCAATGAACTTTGCTATGTTTGTCTGTGTCTCTGCAGGCAGCAGCGTTGGCAGTGTCTCCAATCACAGATGAGGGAGGAGCCCTGCAAGGAGACACTGCCAATGCTGCCACCTACAGAGATACAGAGAAACAGAAGTAAGTTCATTGAAGACACGCCCTCTCCAGCCCCCCCATTTTCAAGCCGTTCACAAAAAACACCCCATTCTGAGTCTCCAGCATATTCCAGGATTGCAACATTGAAGGCTCTGAATGGGGCGTTTTTGCAACGGCTTGAAAATGGGGAGGTGGATTTTTCCTGCCTCTCAACCTGTTCTGAAGCTCAGCACAGACTGAGAACAGAATAAGAGGCAAAATCCCCCCTCCCCATTTTCAAGCCATTTTTCCAAATGGCTTGAAAATGGGGAGGTGGATTTTCTTGTCTCTCAACCTGTTCTGAAGGAAAGGATGGTGTGTGTGTGTGAAAGAGAGAGAGAGAGAGAGAGAGAGAGAGATCCCTAACCCCCCCCCCCCCCGCTCCCAAGGCAGCCACATCCGTCCACTAACCTGCTTTCCTCCTCCATTCTCCACTGCCACGTCCAGGGCAAGAAAAGTAGTTTGTGGGACTACTTCCAATTTAGCGAGATTTTTTTTTTTGTTTGTTTGCAAGAAGTTGGAAGGTCTGAATATCTGGGTTTTTTTTTTTTACTGTGCTGGGTTTTTTTTTTTTTACCATGGTCGCACAGACTACTTTTCTTGTCCTGCACTTGCAGCAGAGAATGGAGCTGGAAAGCAGGTTAGTGAAGGGATGTGGCTGTCTTGGAGGGTGTGTGTGTGTGCGTGAGGGACGTGTGTGTGTGTTTGAAAGAAAGAGAGAGAGAGAGAGAGAGAGAGATCCGATCCAACCTCAGAGAGTTACCATATACCAGGGCTGGCGGCAGTGTGCTCTGTCTCTCTCACACACACAAACACACACACACAGGTTCATGCGATGTCCTCCTGGCAGCACTATTCTCAGCCACCCTCCTGGGCTGCTCCTGCCTGGCATGGGATGAGTCGGCTGAGATCTAGGACCTCCGGAGTGCCCCCCCCTCGCTGCCAGCCTGCCAGGGCTCTTTGCCAGTGGCCACTGGTGGAGCCAAACTACTTCACCTGCTTTCAGGCTGCTGAGCGCCTTCCTGCAGGTCTACTCGGTGCTGCAGGCTCCAGGCTACGAGCTGAGCCTGGCGCTCTTCAGGCCTTGGCGGGTACTAGGCTCTTATGCTGGCTGTGTGAGGCAGTGCGGGCGGCGCAGCTCCACTGGCAGCAGGGGGGCACTCCGGACGTCATAGATCTGGGATGACTCTCCCTGTACCAGGCAGGAGCAGCCCAGCAGGACGGTGCTGCCAGGATGGTGAAGAGCCCCTGTGAGGCTAGAGTAGCACAGTCAGCTGTTCGGTGGCCAGCCAGCAGCAAGGCCAGCAAGCAGGGCAGGCAGAAAGAGGCCAGGGCGTGCAGAGAATCTGGGTCAAGCAGGTGGTGGGACAGAGAGGGTGGGGCCAGTGGGCTTGCTGCCTCCTGCATTTTAAAAATAATAACACCTCCCTGAAAATAAGGCCAAGCCCTTATTTGGAGGGTCAAAAGAAAATAAGACCCCATCTTATTTTTCGGGAAACACAGTAACTAAGATAGCTTTTATAAGGCCCAACAGTTACAATGCAGATTTCTGAAAATCACCGAGAAGAGTAAGGGGAATTATTGCTTTTTTATTGTTTTTTATTGTGTTTTTATTCTTGTAAAACACCCAGAGAGTGAGTTCGGTGGCCATATAAATTTTCTTAAATAAGTAAATAAATTCTGCACCAAAGGTAGCACTGAGACTACTTTTGCCCTGAATACTTTCAATATAGGGCACAAGGTACCTGAGTAATTGTAATTAAATACTTTATATAATATTTCAGTTCTTTCCTCTGCCTTGCCAAGCTCTTAAAATGATTTATCCATGATCCTGTGTTAGTAAAAATCACTGTTAAATAAGTACAATAATTCACTTGTTTAATAGGCATCCCATTTATCTGCCTGTTATATTTCATGCTTAGGTAAAGTAAAGGTTTCCCTTGTCCAGTCATGTCTGACTGTAGGGGTTGGTGCTCATCTCCGTTTCTTAGCCAAGGAAGCCAGAGTCGTCTGAAGACACTTCCATGGTCATGTGGCCAGCATGATTGTATACTGAGACGAATGGAATCTGTTAACTTCCCACCAAAGTGATATCTATTTATCAACTCACATTTGCATGCTTTCAAACTGCTATGTGGGCAGGAGCTGGGATAAATAACAGGAGCTTACCTGTTGCACATAAAAATAGTATATATCATGCTACTTTTACTAATGACCATCATTTTAGATTTGACTTATTAATGTTTATAAAAATAAGAGCATAGTTTTCACAACAGTCTTGTCAGGCTTAATTATCAGCATATGAAAGGATATTACTAAATTTATCATGGATCTTTGGCATATCAGTGTCTGAAGCATATAGGAATCCTGTAATATCAGTGGCATAGAGGCTAAAAAGTTTTAGTTAGAATACAGCACTGTCTGACATCATTATGGGTAGATATACTCTTAGTTACATTACATGTGTAAATTACATTACACATTACACTACATGTTTCAAATGAGTATTTGAGTAAAGTCTGGGTTCCTTATTTAGGTTGGCCAATTTCTTCCACAAAGTGTTTCCCTGAAAATAAGACCTATCCCAAAAATAACTCTAGCTTGACTTTTACATGTGCACTAAATATAACCCCTACCACCACCACCCCCAAAATAAGCCCTACTTAACACCCTTCCCACTCCGTTCCACCATCTGGTTGTACTAGGTGAGGCGAGGCGCATGCTTAAAAATCAACCTAGGGTGGGGATGGAGGAGTGGAGCTACCCCACATGCCCCATATTCATTTATCTTAGGACCACCGCAGTCAGGCTTCCCAAGCCCTGACACTTGTCACACTGCTGCTCAACTTCTTCTATGGCCGCTTGCAGCTGGACGCCACATGGCGCATCATGCCGGTGCCGCCGCTCATGGCCAGATGCCATGTGGTGCATTGCATTGATACCGCCACTTGTGGCAGGACACCAGGTGACACGTTGCACCAGTGCCAGCACTAGTGTGCGCAGCAACATAGCGCATCATGCAGTCTCCTGCCACAAGCAGCGGCACCAGCACGATGTGCCATGTGGCATCCAGCTGCAAACAGCTGCAGAAGTCGGGCAACAGCGCAACAGTTGTTGGGACATGGGAGGTCCGGCTGCAGCTCTCCTAAGGTAAGCAGGTACCGGGCATGTGGGGCAGCTCCATCCCCTGCCCAAAAGTTGTTGTCTACTATTCCACACTTTCTATATATTAGTGGTCATATAATTGTAGCTACAACCCAAGTTTAGAAATACTCTAATGAAAATCTGCTGAAATTCCTACTGTTACTTCCTGATTACATTAACTCTTGATAGGATTTTAAAGGATCGGTTATCATTTAAACATGTTAACTGAATATCTGCATTAAATTTGCTTGAAAATGAAATCTGAAAAATAGGTGTGTGTAGAGGGGAAGCATATATTATTGAGAGGGACTTAATATTTCCTCACATCACAGCACTATGCTTCAGATTTGCTTTCTATACTTTGCTGGATTATAACTTTCCTTGTTTGTATTGCGGTCAAAGGTACTGGAGTTTTAGTCCAGATATGCTTGGAAGGTCCATGGTAGATAAGGCTGCCATATGTTTTAAATAGTCTACCATCATCTATACACATTTTCTTTTGATTGTACAAATTAATCTGTGACTGTCTTTCAATTGCTTGGAAACTTTAAAACAGTGTTTTCAAACTTGTTAACTTTAAGATATGTGGACCTCATCTCCCAGAATTCCTCAATCAGCAAAGCGTTGCTTTAAACAATGTCCACTGAACCTGTTTAAGTTTGTAATGCAGTCCTACCTTGGCATCACTGCCTGTGCCAATGGGTCCAAAATTATATTTAGGTTTTCCAATACCAAACTAATGGCAGGCTGACAATCCTAGTTTTATTTGGATGTGGCAAGAAATTATCTAAAGCAATTTCATTTTTTGCATTATGCTGCTTTTGTTTTTTATTGTGCGTATGGAAAAATGTCTAGACATATTTCTGATGGAAGAGAATGGTTTCAGAGGTCCAACAGGAATTACAGTATATTATAGAAACAGTGGGTACATGTTCCTGCCAAATCCTGGGCTCCTCAGAGTTAAGAAAACTTCATTTGCAAAATTGCTACTTTCCATTTAGGACTGGAAACTGGCTTGAGAGAAATTCCTTCCTATTTGCCAAATGCATTAGTTTTGCTAGTAACTGTTTGTGCTCACGTTTTGTTTCACAAGGTTGCTATAATGATTTCAGCATGCTGTTATCACTGTGTTTTAAATTAGCAATTGGTTGCTTTTCAAACTGACATTTTTGCAGGACAGTTTTATGATCTGACTGTAAAGAAAACCCATGTAGTAAATAATTTATATTTTGAGGTGAGGCTATGATTGTCAGCATAGCCTCACAAATGGCAAATAGTTTAATGTTGCCAGGAGATACGTTGCAATAGGTAATCCTCTAAATGAGGGGTGAGCAATTAATTTTCCCAAGGGGCTACATGAAAAATGTGGACTGTTCTGGAAGAGCCAAAGCAACCCGGCTGTGAAGATGTATAGGCATGCATGCATGTATATGTAAATTGGAAAAACAAATAGTTCCTTCAAAATAAAAGGAATGCAGCTGTATTGTGTGATGGTGTATATTTATTTACATTTGATTTCTATTTTCCAATTGACCTCACATGGGCCAGTTCTGGCCCAAGGGCCATAAAATGCCCAAGTCACTCTAAATCAGGGGTAGTCAACCTTTTTATACTTAACCGTCACTTTTATATCTCTGTTAGTAGTAAAATTTTCTAACCGCCCACCGGTTCCACAATAATGGTGATTTATAAAGAAGGGACAAAACGCCTACTGTCCACCATGAAAGCTGGAACACCCACTAGTGGGCGGTAGGGACCAGGTTGATTACCATTGCTCTAAATCAGTGGTTCTCAACCTGTGGGTCGGGACCCCTTTGAGAGTCGAACAACTCTTTCACAGGGGTCGCCTAAGACCATCGGAAAACACATATTTTCAATGGTTTTAGGAATAATTTTATGGTTGGGGGTCACCACAACATGAGGAACTGTATTAAAGGGTCACGGCATTAGGAAGGTTGAGAACCACTGCTCTAAATCATCATGAGGTTATTGAAATAATTTGTATTTTTCTCTTAGAGTGTATGAGTTTTGTGTACAAAATCCCACTTGGTGATGAAGATTTTTGTATTCTACCTGTCTTATTCTCGTGTTTTTATTTTCTACTTGGTGTTTTATTGTTGAACTTTTTTACATTTGTATTTTATCGTTATACCTTGAACACTATTTGATGGAAAAATTGATAAAAATTCTAGAGGAATGTAGAGAACAAAGATACATGTGTTCATTTCTGTACCAAATGAAAGGGATCTTTGGGCACGTGCTAGCCTCTGGTTTACAATGATATACATTGAAATTTTAATATTGAGTGGAATTGTGTTGGAATTTCAGTGGAAGCAACCACAAATCTTTAGGAGAACAGCATTTTTTATGAGCAAATATTAAAACCTGGATTTCATACCATGTCATATTATTTTAAAATAACTTGGTTGGCTTGGTGGTTTTGAAGGTTTATCAGTATTTACTGAATGAAAAATCCTGAGTAGCATCAACTTATTTGCTACAAGGATTTAAATTCTGATCAGGAAAGGTTCTTTTAAAAGTTTGCTCTCTACAGTGAACAAGAAGCTCTTGGGAATACAGAAACAGCTGTTCTAAATCTTCATTTGCATGTTATGCAAAAGTTTGCAGATGGGGGCCTTGCTGTGTTTGTAAAGAGTTTTGTTGGTGGTATGAATTTGTGGCTTTGTAAGCAGATGCCTAATGGGATCTAAACTGATAAATACTACATGAGGCTCTCTCTGTCATTTTGCCAAACTAGAATCCTTCCAAAGTCATATAGTGGTTTTGAACACAGATGTGATTGAAAGCTCAGTGAAAAAAAAATAGTCTTCCCACCTTGATGTATTTCCATTACGTCAGACTATACCATCCATTATCCCTAACCAGAAGGACACTAGCTCTGAATCATGGGGTTGGAGACCTGCATACATTTTTCAGAGAAAGCTGGCATAAATCATTTAAGTTAGCAGTCCTTACAAAAATTTCATATATATGTGTGTGTGTGTGTGTGTGTGTGTGTGTGTGTGTATTGGTACCACATGTTGAGTTGATGTCTTATATCAAATCTCTCTAGTCAAATCAAGTCAAGTCTCTAGCCTTGAAGCTTTTAGGTGGTGGGTATTCTCTTCTGAGAAAGTTAAGTTGTGACTCAATAATCAGAACTCTAAGGATGCTATAAGATGGAAGGAGTAGTCACTGCTGGACTTA
The DNA here is from genome assembly GCA_012654045.1 of Ptyas mucosa. Taxonomy (NCBI): domain Eukaryota; kingdom Metazoa; phylum Chordata; class Lepidosauria; order Squamata; family Colubridae; genus Ptyas; species Ptyas mucosa. The sequence continues at coordinate 4,892,311 of WNWU01013629.1, read as the reverse complement.
CTGTACAAATAAACAGCAATATAGGCAGATATTCCTCATTTTTTGGAGTTATGTTCTCATTGACAGAGGAATATAGCAGAACTTCGATGTAGGTAAAAGCTTTCAGAGAAGCTCAAACTTGAGGCTGATCATATAGTATTTTTTCATATACTGTCTGAATTCAACTTAAAAACTCCATCCAGTTTAAGGGATGCTTCAGCTAGCTCTTTGCCCTGATAGCATTCCCCTGATAAACCTTCCCCAGTCTGATATTCTCTAGATAGGTAAGAATACCTAGATAGGTATTCTCTAGGTAAAACCAAATTTACAAAGACCTTCATGTTGGAAAAAATCTGTAAAGGAAGTGGATAAAATATTGAGATCTTGGGTGACTATTATTCCCTTGTTTTGAGAGGGGAAAGGACAGACAGGAAACTAACAAAGGGCGGATCTGAAGATCAAATTTATTTTTAAATCTGCTTTGCCACTTCCATTTACATTGTCACTTATCTGAGTTCAGGACTTAATTGTATTGAAACTTTTATTGTTTAAATAGTATCTAACATCATTTAAACTCCTGGAAGAAAATACTAAGTAATTAAGTTTTGTCTCTGACATTAAATAAAACAACATATGCTTGAAACATATCCATAATAAGTAGGACCAAGTGATACAAGGTAGTGAAAAGGAAGGCTCAAAGCTCAGATAATCTTGATAGAATTATAAGGTATGAAAAAAAACCTCAAAGCATTGCTATTGATAGTAAATATATAAAAGTGTCATGATTTGGTATACGCTAAGTCTACATGAGCAGTACCATTTTTTATGCTTCTATTTTTTATTTTTTTTATTTTTTTTTTTGCCTGTTGCTAGGTGCACGGATCCAACCCAAAGTCCATTTTCAAAGAAGAGCCCTGAGGCTACCAGAGAATACTAGCTATAGTGACCTCACAGCATTTCTTACTTCAGCTAGTTCACCCTGGGAAGTGGACAGTTTTCCTTATTTGCAAGGCTATGATGGCAATGGAACTGGTAGATGTTTAATCTTTATTCTTGGCATTTGTTTTAATTTATATGAGTCAATTTGGCTTAAATATTCTTAGAATTCCATCTTTATATAGTCAAAGACATCTCTTTTTCTCTGTTGGCAAAGGAGAGTATTAACATAATAAAAATCATGGAAAAATAGAATTAAGTGAGTTCCATAAATAAATACTGTGGAAGGAATAGTTTAATATTTTGTATGCTAATGCTTTGAGATCAAGCCTCCTAATTTTTACCCACAAATGTGAATGCCAATCAGCACTCGCTGTGAATACCAAGACAGACATAGGACACCAGAAATCAAGAGTTTATTACATTGCATTTTCTTGGCAAGTTTGTGCCTATTCCTTACTTCACAGTCTTTATTTTATCTTCAGTTTCCCTCCAGTCATAACTTGACTTTGACTGCCCTGGCAACATAGGGCTGCTTTCTGTTGAGCTGGTCACATGGTCAAGCTAAAATCAGATAAATCACAATCTGTGATGGTCAGAAAGTGTTCTCCTCTCCTCCTTTAAAATATCGGTAAGATGATGATTACAACTTAATAATGTAACCTACTTATTCACAACAAGGCTCTGAAGCAGCTTCTCAATGCCATGTGCCTTCCAATCCCCTCTCTAGAAACTCATCAGGCTATTTGAAATTTCAGTTATTTTTTTTAATCAATCCTTTTAATTAAAAGCAAATACATGGGAAGTTAGTATACACAGCAAAGCACCAGCCTATAGTATTTTAATTTTTATTATTACTGGTACCTAGAAATGGCATACCGGCAGTCTTGAAAAATAAAATTAGTAAATGCTGCAATGTGGTACTTTTCTTGGAAATAACTTTGCTTCCCACCCTCTTCAAAGGAGGAGGACAGGTGGAGTGGGGAAATAACATGAACATTTCATGACCGATTAAAATGAGAGTGGGAGTTATTTTGTAATGCTGCCCATAATATGTTTTCAATATTCCAGATGTGCCCACTGGCCAAAGGTGGTTATATAGTCCTGAATGATGATGCCTAATTTCTAGGGGTTATTTATGTTAAGAAATTTGGGGGGAAATCCCATATTAATATATGCTTTGTAAGTGTATCCTCTTCTCCATTACCATCTATCTTGGAGTGATGGGGAATAAGACAATATGCTTGAGGTAGACATGCCCAATGCTTTGGGGGTGAAATGAAAACACTGAACTTTCAGAGGCTCTATGCAGCCACTTTGTTTCTTATTTTATTGAAAACAAAGAATAAAGATTTTACTAACAATTGGCATTTTTGTCAAATAATTCTAGCAGTGTGATGTGACTTTGTTCTGGAGGCTACAGAATGGGTGCTGTAGAGCCAGACATGGTTCATCTCTGCCTCACACAATTACATTTTTTTACACCAACTATGACAAAATTGTGTTTCTGCTTTGTTTTGTGTGTTTTATTTAAATATGGGTCTTTTCCATGGTAGTTTGACTTGTCCCCCTATCTCTGCTACACAATGAATCAACTGTCAGAATATACATACAGAATTGGAGCTCTATAATACAATTGGAAGTTGCAAAACACTGTTCTTGATGTGTTATCTTCTGATAATTGGGAAATAATTATTACAAATAATTAAGTAATGAATATCTGTATTTGAATACTTTAATATTAAAGTATTTTAATTTTGTAACACCATTCATTTTTTTACAGGAAATAACACTAGGTATGATCTTACTCCTGTCACTGCAGTTAGTGTTCATTTACTCAGAAGTGATGGGACTCCAGTTCCAGTGAATGGGCCCATCTATGTAACAGTGCCTCTCCCTGCAACCAACAACTTGAAACATCATACCCATGTGCCAGCTTGGAGGTTTGACCAAAAATTTGGTAAGCAAACTTTTTTCTGATTTCCACCTTGTAAGCCAGTTTATTCATGGTCTCTAGCAGAAATGTATTTCTAGTAGGTCAGGCATGAACTCTTGTATTAGTTCAAGAACAATTCTGTTTGAGTATGGCAATTTCTCTGTCCAATTTTATTCTATTGTTTGGTATAAGATTTATAAGACTTAAAGGGGTGGCTGGTGTGAAGCACAAGTAGATACAAATTGACATTTTCCTAATATATTTAAATGCCAATATAATTTTTGCTTGCCAAGGGATTTAAGTTACAGGTTTAATTTCAGGGTATAGCTTCCATTAACCCAATATTTATTTATTTTGGTTTTTATTTATGAGTCAAGACTGTTATATATTTTATTTTTACTTTTGTAAGAGGAGAGTGAGAAAAAAGAGCTAACACATACCATTCCTTCCTGCAGGAAGATGTCTATTTTTTTATCCTTCCTATATCCTGTTTCATAACTGTACCATGATATATAACGTTAGTAAATGTTTGTTTGAAAATCCACACATACACAAACACAGATATTGAGTTAAATATTAAGTCAAAATAGTCAGGTATAAGTGTATTAGTAATAGCTAAGTGCAACTGTAAATGGAATTAATTTGGGCAGTCTGAATGAAGAACTTCCTCTATAGTATTTCAACATCTGTTTCCTATGGAATAAACATGTTAAACATTCCATAATAGGTTTATTTTTATTTTCTTTATTTAAAACCATAAATTCAAATGACACATTTTATTTAATCTTTATTACTATTAAGTCATCAAGTACAAAAAACAAAACAAAATGGAATAATGATGTTATTATCCATTCTTGGCAATTTTATGGGCCAGATCTCTCCATATCTTCCAATGTTGCATTAATTCTTTGAATTGTTCTATACTTTGACTAATGTCAGTTTTGATGGTGTCCAGGGTCCATTTTCTTTGGCATTTTCTGATTTCCTTTTACCGCTAACCCTTTCCAAAATAATTGTTTTCTTCAGTGAATTCCCCTGCATAACATGACCAAGATAAGTGAGATGCAGTTTTGCGTCTCATTTCTTTTGGTCATGTCATGCAGGGGAATTCACTGGAGAAAGCAATTTTGCCTTCCAGTGACATATCTGGTATCATGCACTCCAGAACTTGTTAGTTACCTTTGTTGTCCAAGGAATATACAGAAGCCTTCTCCAGCACCAAGCAAACTATTTAAAAAATCTCTTTAATATGTTGAAATATTCATTTTTATTAAGATGGTAATAACAATAGCAACAACAAGAGCAGCCTTGGGTGGAATCCCAAAACAACTGGAGCACCACTTGAACAACGTTAGCATTGACAAATTTGCCATCAGTTAATTGCAGAAGGCGGCTTTACTTAGAACAGCTTCTATCCTGTGATGATATCTGTAACCTTGTCAAATATCTAGATCAGAGGTGTCAAACTCAAGGCCCAGAGGCCAGATCCGACCTGCGGGGTACTTAGATCTGGCCCGTGGGGCCTCCATCGAAACAGTGAAGGTCCAGCCCACGGTGCCTCTTCCAGAGAAAATGGAACTCAGGAGGGCCGCGTACAGCCCCCTGAGTTCCGTTTTCACTGGCAGAGAGCTGGAAGCCATTGTGGCAAAAAATGGAGCTTGTGAGGGCTGTGTGCATCCCCCACGCCTGAGTTCTGTTTTCCCTGGCAGAATGCTAGCAAAACAAATTACTAACAAAAATGGCATTTTATCACAAGGCAAGGAGGCATCAAGAAAACTTTCCCCCTTTGCATTTGAGCATACAAGAAGGGATAGAAAAGGGAAAGAGGAAAGAAAAAGAAGAGAAGGGAAGAGAGCAAGCAAGGATAAAGAAGGAAAGTGGGAAAGGAAGAAGAAAGGCGAATGAAGGCGGAAGGAAAAAAGAGGAAGGAAGGGAGGGTAGGAAGGAAGGAGGATTATAATGAGAGGGAAGGAGCGTCTTTTTTTTTTAATTTGATTTTATATGCTGCCCTTCTCCGGAGACTCAGGGCGGCTTACAATGCGCTAAGCAATAGCCTTCATACTTTTGTATATTTATACAAAGTCAGCTTATAGCCACCACAAACTGGGTCCTCAATTTACCTACCTTAGAAAGGATGGAAGGCTGAGTCAACCTTGAGCCTTGGTGAGATTCGAACCTGCAATAATTGCAGGCAGCTGATGTTAATAACAGGGCTTTAGACCACTGTACTATCCAAGGCTCTGAGGGAAGTCCTATCTTGGCACTTGGCCACCAGCATCCCTGCTGCCCTTTCGCCATCCCCTTGTCTCCTCTTGACCTCTCCTGGTGGTCTCCCATCCTATTGCTGAGGATGCTTTGGTTACAAAGCCAGGTGTCCTTGCATGGAAAGGGAGTGGACCTCCCTCTGACCCACCCACTTTGCCCTTTCACACACACCATGAGCAATCTGGCCAAGGAGAGTGAGAACAGCAGCAGCAACCTCGAGGAGGAGATAAGTGCAGCCAGGCACCCCGTTGGAAAAGCAGGGCTGGGCTGGGCTGTGGGGTCCCAGTGCCCAGGAGCTCAAGGGCTGGGCTGGGCACTTGCCTTTTGCTACCTAGGGCTCTGGACAGCCTGCACCGCCATCTGAGGATCCTCCACATGGCCTGAGAGGGACGGCAAGGCTCCTCTGGAGGAGAAGGGTTTGGCCTTCCCCCTAGTTTTGCCTTCTTCCACTGGAGACAGTGGACCCCTCAGGTCCACCCAGGCCACCACAGGTGCCCCTTACACAAGTCATGCCCATCCCGGCCATGCTCACCCAGCCCCTCAGGTCAAACACAGTCCTGATGCGGCCCTCAATGAAATTGAGTTTGACACCCCAATCTAGCTCTGCCTGTCTCAGATCCTTGGTAAGGCCTCGATAGGTAGACAAAAATGCCAAACTCAGTTTGAACATCTGATGATTGATAATAATAATAATAATAACAACAACAACAACAACAACAACAACAACAATAAAGGTGAAGATGAATTGCATGTTTTTGTTTGAAATATCTAACTGGTCTATACCCACTCATTGCCAAGACATTTAACAACATATTACAAGAAGGTGTAATTGAAGAGTGAACATCTGGTAGAACCTACCGGATAATGAAAGATCCAGCAAAAGGGCAGCATCAGACAACTACAGGTCAATTACTTGCTTAGCAACAACTTTCAAATTGTTAACTGGCCTGGTAGCTGATGCAGTCCAACAACATCTACTTGAAAACAATATCTTTCCAACTAAATAGAAAGAAAAGTGCCCCAATAGCAGATGAACAAAATATCAACTCCTAATTGACAAAATAATTTTGGAAAACTGCAAGAAAAGAAAAACCAACCTGAATGTAGCATGGATTGACTACAAAAAGGCATTCGACTCTCTTACACATGACTGGATAATCAAATGCCTAGAAATAACAGGAGTCAGTAGAAACATCATAAACATTGTGCAAAGATCGATGGCACAATGGAAGACACAGTTGCAGATCAATGGTGAGAGACTGGGAGAGCTTAATATCAAGACAGTAATATTTCAAGGAGATTCACTACACTATTATTAGTTATTGCACTGTTTCCTTTATCAATACTACTGAATAACTCAGGCCATGGCTATCAAACATCAAAAACATCTGCCAGACTATCCCACTTCCTTTACATGGACAATCTGAAGCTGTAGGGAAAAACACCACCTGAAATAGAATTGCTGCTCAACCCTGTCCATATATATAGCCAAGATATTGCAATGGAGGATGGATTGGACAAATGTGCCATACTCACTATCAAACAAGGAAAAATAGTGAAAACTGAAGGAATCAAATTATCCCATGAAAATAACATTAAGAGTCTGGATGAAGGTGATTACTACAAATACCTGGGTATCCTTCAAGCTGACAACATCAAGCAGACTAAAGTCCAGAAAATTATTAGAGGTAAGTACATTTAGAGAGTGAAGATTTTAAAGTCCAAATAATGGAGGAAATACCATCAAGGCAATCAACATCTGGGCAATTCCAGTCATTAGATACACAGCAGGAATAGTAGGCTGGACTCAAGCAGAACTAAAAGCAATGGATAGAAAACCAGAAAAATAATGACAATGAATCATACTCTTCATCCTTGCAGCGACATTGACAGACTCTACCTACCAAGGCAAATAGGTGGGTGTGGAATGTTGCAAATACATCAGATGATTGAAGAAGAAACAAGGGCTTTGGAAGAATATCTGAAGGACAATGAAGAAGATGCACTGAACTTAGTATGCCAGGAAGGCTTACTGACTACTGGAGAGACCAAACTGGCCTGCAAAAAAGACCAAATGAAGAACAGAATGGAGGCATGGGAAGACAGAGCACTACATGGCCAGTACATTAAAATAGCAGGGAAAGCAGATAATAACAAGAACTGGCAATGGCTAAAAGCAGGAAAGTTGAGGAAAGAGACTGAGAGACTAATTCTGGCTACACAAGAACAAGCCTTAAGGACAAATTCATACAAAGCCAGAATTGAGAAGACAGCAACAGACAGTAAGTGCCATCTGTGCAAAGAAGCTGAAAAAACAGTGGTACCACCTGTTAAGTTACTGCAAGAAGAACACAGACACTGATTACAAGCAGTGGAATGACAAAGTAGCAACAATGGTGCATTGGAAGATCTGCAAGAAATATCATTTGCCTGCAAGTGAGAACTGATGGGGCCATAAAATAGAGAAAGTCATAGAAAATGACAAAGTTAAATTGCTCTGGGACTTTAGAATTCAAACAAACAGGCACCTGCCACATAACACCCCAGGTTTAACAATTGTTGATAAGAAAGACAAAAAAAGTCTGGATAGTGGATGTGGCAATGCCTGGAGACAGCATAATAGAAGAGAAAGAAGTGGAGAAGATAACAAAATACAAAGACCTACAAATAGAAATAGAACTACTGTGGCAAAGGCAAGCAAGGGTAGTACCAATAGTAATAGGTACCTTGGATGCAATCCCAAAATAATTGAATACTTCATCACTTGAATACCATTGGCATTGACAAACTCGCCATCAATCAATTGCAGAAGGCAGCTTTCCTGGAACAGCTTCCATCCTTCAATCTGTAACACCGTCAAACATCCAGATTTGCCTATCCTAGGTCCTTGGTAAGGACTTGATTGGTAGACAAAAATTCCAAACCCATTCTGAACATTTGGCTGACTGTGTGATAACAACAACAACAACAACATCCCAGGATCTATTATTGAGATCGTAAACAATATAAGATTTCAAAACTAAAAACTGATAGTAGTGATCACTTTCAAATTATGATGTCCTTAGAAAATATCCTTTCAGTTTGCAAATAGAACTTTGCCTTAATCCATTCATACTGTATAAAAATAAACTACTACATCTGATATGTCCTTAAATTACTCATTTATTTCATTTCCATTTATGTTGATGATCTACATAGTGTATTTTGCTGGGATTCCCTGCTAGGAAAAGACCTGATATCTTTATTACCAAAAGCAATGACTCTTACTTCTATAGCCACAGCAGTGCGGAATTAAATCATGGCCATTGTTTTATTGCATCGTTATCTATTTATATGCAATATTGTTTCCAGCAAGCATGATGCATTGCCAACAAAACTTAAATGTCTTGAGATGCGAGCATAGTAAAATAAAGGAATAGCACCTTTTACATAATTGATAAAATTAGCAGCCTAATATTTCCCTGGAGACATTTTTACATTTATTCCTCAGATAATATGCATTCAATAGTAATTGTTTATACTTAGATGATAAACAAAGAGATGCATTAACAACACAGAATATACACATATTGAATAAATCCTATGCAATCATCTATCAATTAGCTGGTGATGTTGCTAGATTATTAGAGAAGAGAAGTTGCTTGAGGGCTTTCCAAAAATTTAGTGGAAGTTCAGAAGCTTAAATACCTTCTTACATGTAACAAATGTTGGTTTTTTGTTTTTTTGCATGAACTCTGTTTCCACTTCCTGTCAAAAAAGGTTTTCTCTGTTTATTTTGGACCACACGCAAGCTATTGAAATAATGGATCATTCCAGATTTGCTCTTTGTTTTTCATCCTGAGTAATTTTATGCCAACATAAAATAGAAAAGAGGGGTGGTTAAGGTGCTAGATTGACATCAGGACTCAGGTTCTAATCCATCCACAGCCACAGAAGCTCACCGGGTGACTTTTGGTCAGCCATTCTCTCGGTCCAACATATCTCACAGATTGTTGCAGTGGGAAGAAAAGCAGAAGGAACACTAGCTAAACTGCATGGAGCTCCTAAAGGAAAGGTAGGATTTAAATTGGATGAATGGATGCACAGGTATAGTATCAGTAGTACCTGGCTCAATAGTAGTAACTGTGAGAAGGATTTTAGAGTCCTAGTATACAATTACTTAACTATGAGCCAGCAATGTGCTACAGCTGCCAAAAAAGCCAATGCAGTGCTAGGCTGCATTAGCAGAGGGACAGACTCAAGATTATGGGACCTGTTAATACCAATAATTATTGGCAATTTTACAATGCCTTGGTAAGACTACACTTGGAATACTGCATCCAGTTTTGGTCTTCATATTATAAACAAGAAGTTGCGACTCTAGAAAGAGTACAGGGAAAAGCAACAAAGATGTTTAGAGGATGGAGGCTAAAACATACAAAGAACGGTTGCTGGAATTGGCTATGTCTAGTTTAATGAAAAGAAGGATTGGGGAGACATGATAGCAGTGTTCCAATATCTAAGAGCTGTCACAAACAAGAGGGGGTCAACCTATTCTTCAAAGCACCTGAAGGCAAGACAAGAAGAAATGGATGGAAACTAATTGAGAAGCAATCTAGAACTAAGGAGAAATTTCCTGACAGAACAATGATATAGTTGTTTGAAATGGTATAGGGGTTTCTGCTTGAGCAGGGATTAGACTAGAAGACCTCCAAGGTCCCTTCCAATTCGGTTATTCTGTAAATTCAGATGAAAGGGTCTCCCAAAATACAAGGAAAAGCACTTTGCAGTATCATTCCACCACTGCATCTCCTATTTTTTAAACAAATTTTTATTAATTTTTAGCAAAATATAAGATACAAAGGAGAATAAAAAGTAATGGCTAACTAGGGGAAAGAAAAATGGAAAAAGAAAATGTGGGGTAGGAAAGGAAAAAGAAAAAAAACTGTTGACTTCCAATTCTTTTTCACACAGAAGATAATAACATTACAATTGCAACTTTTTACTTTTATACAAAAGTATATACTAGCCATTTCTATCACAACAAACCTATCTAATCAACAAAAACAAAGTCAAAATTTCAATGTTTTTCCCAATCACAAGCACACAGTCTGAAAGCAATTTCCAAATAGAAACAAAATTAAATATATGCTCTTTGGATAAAAGAATCAATTTAACAATCTCTGCTTTTCCTTGCTGTGGAAAATAATATATATTTCTGTTTACTCCTTAATATTTATAGACTATCATAATTCATATTAATAAAATTCAGTATACTGTTTCAAAATTTTTAACCCTAAAGAAAAAAAAACTTTTTCTAAATTTTAAAATATTAAAATATTAAAAGTTAATAATTTAACTTTTCTTTAAAACATTTCTAAAATCAATAAATTCTAAGACATCATTTTTTTAACTTTACTCTTTTTAAACTTCCTCTTAATGTACATACATTAAAATTCACTTTAATTAATACCTCACCAACTTTAAAGATTACTCAAGGTTTATATATAAAGGAGGGGGAAAAGGTCTTCATTTTCAATTCCACTTCATAAACCCAGAACACAAAACTATATTAAAACTTTCATCTCATCTCCTACTTTTAAAAAAAGATTTAAGTGTAGTCTTCCAAATGTGCCTACTCTTGGCCTACTTGAATTTTTGAATCTTAGCCAGCTCTCGAACTACAAAGCATTGTTTCCTACTGCCTAGGAGACAGGAGATGACCCCAGATAGTAATAAGATAGTGTCTTGGTAAAGGGGTTCTTCCTCTTGTAGAACCTTATTTATGTGCAAAACTGATCCCCTGAGAAAAGAATGACCCACCTCATTCCAGAGTAGAGATCCAAATCAGAGATTATTTTTTCCAGTGAGAGAGCTTGGCTTTGCATCACAAGGAAATATTTTTTCTTAAAAAGTGTGCATCAGTTTCAGTTTTCCCAAGGACAGTAGATAGCAGTTTGCTTTCCTTGTCAACAAGAGAAGGAAATATTTGTGTTTTGTTCTCTTGTGCTTTTCCGTTTAAATGAGAAACACTTTCTGATGTGCCATACTTAACTTGCTCCAATTTATTATCATGCATCCTGGACAGACTTTTTTTTTTTTTGCAAATTAGCCATTGCAATCCATTGAGAGTAGACATAGTATTAATTCAGAATGACTGGTATTTGAGCTACAAATGTGCAGATGGGCACAATTTTAGTTTGGTCTTCTACACTTTGCATTGGCTCAACGTATTTGGAATTAAAAATCAAAAACAGTGAAATAATATTTGTCATTTTAATGTGAGCAGTTGTTGGTTCAGTAATGAGTGCCTATAGAATATATCAACAAAAAGCATTTACCTCAAATACCATTCTCAAATTCAGTGTTAAGATATAAGCGTGTAGACTATGGAAGGATGTGAGTTTGAGATGTCCTGGATATTTTTAAAGAATAAGCTATATCGTAGATACACAGACACATTTTCTCACATATACAAATATCTGTGTCATAATGTGTCTCCACATTATATTTCCAGAAAGAGAAAGAGAAATTAAATTAAATCATTGATTGGGACTAATTATCTGATTCACATTAAATTGAATTTTAATGCATGTGATATGAAGTCAAATTTAGTTTTGTCTTGGCACTATCTGACCTTTGAGTAACATGCCTTCACCAGATAAAACAGAATTTTATTTTATTTCATGTTGATTTAAATATGGATGTTAAAAATCTTTATTTACTTATAAGTTTATGCATCTATTACATTTTCCCTTCTTTTTATTCTCTATCTATCTATCCATCCATGTATATATATCTGTCTCTCTCTCTCTCTCACTCACACACACATACACTCTTGCTCAATAGTTTTATATAGCATCCTGGGAAGTCAGACCATTTGTTTTTTCAGCATAGGTAGCTGTTGCTTCTTGCCTTAAAGTTCATAATAAGAATTCCTAATGTAGGTTAAAATAATTCCTAATAAAAAATATTAAATAAATTACAATTCCCACTCGACATAGTTGCAGAATAGAATGGAATGGAATGGAATGGAACGGAACGGAACGGAACGGAATGGAACGGAACAGAACAGAATTCTTTATTGGCCAAGTGTGATTGGACACACAAGGAATTTGTCTTGGTGCATATGCTCTCAGTGTACATAAAAGAAAAGATAACATTCGTTAAGAATCATAAGGTACAACACTTAATGATAGTCATAGGGTACAAATAAGCAATCAAATTATATTAGGAAACAGTCAATATAAATCATAAGGATATAAGCAACAAGGTTACATAAGTGGGAGGAGAGGTGATAGGAACGATGAGAAGATTAATAGTAGTGCAGACTGTGTAAATACTTTGACAGTGTTGAGGGAATTATTTGTTTAGCAGAGTAATGGTGTTCAGGAAAAGACTGTTCTTGTGTCTAGTTGTTCTGGTGTGCAGTGCTTTATAGCGTCGTTTTGAGGGTAGGAGTTGAAACAGTTTATGTCCAGGATGCGAGGGGTCTGTAAATATTTTCACAGCCCTCTTTTTGACTCGCACAGTATACAGGTCCTCAATGGAAGGCAGGTTGGTAGTAATTGTTTTTTCTGCAGTTCTAATTATCCTCTGAAGTCTGTGTCTGTCTTGTTGGGTTGCAGAACCAAACCAGACAGTTATAGAGGTGCAGATGACAGACTCAATAATTCCTCTGTAGAACTGAATCAGCAGTTCCTTGGGCGGTTTGAGCTTTCTGAATTGGCGCAGAAAAAACATTCTTTGTTGTGCTTTTTGATGAGGTTTTTATTTTTGTTAAGTGTCCATTTTAGATCTTGTGATATGGTAGAACCTAGAAATTTGAAAGTCTCTACTATTGATACTGTGTTGTCTAGTATTGTAAGAGGTGGTAGTTTGGAAGGGTTTCTCCTAAAGTCTACCACCATTTCTACAGTTTTGAGTGTGTTCAGTTCCAGATTGTTCTGGTCGCACCACGAGACTAGTTGTTCAACCTCCCGTCTGTATGCAGATTCATAATTGTCTCGAATGAGACTGATCACTGTTGTGTCACCTGCAGACTTCAGTAGTTTAACGGATGGATAGTTTGAGATGCAGTCATTAGTATATAGAGAAAAGAGAAGTGGAAAAAGCACACAGCTTTGGGGGGGCCCTGTGCTAATTGTATAGGTATCTAATGTGATTCTGCTTAGCTTCACCTGCTGCTTCCTATCTGTTAGGAAGCTTATGATCCACTTACAAGTGTGTTCAGGTACTGTTAGCTGGTTTAGCTTAGTTAGAAGAGTGTCTGGAATGATTGTATTGAATGCTGAACTAAAGTCTACAAAGAGGACCCTTGCATAGGTCTTTGGAGATTCAAGATGTTGTAGGATGTAGTGCAGAGCCATATTAACAGCATCATCTGTTGATCTATTTTCCCGGTATGCAAATTGCAGGGGGTCTAACAGCAGATCCGTGATGGTTTTCAAGTGGGATAACACTAGCCTTTCAAAAGTTTTTTTTTTATTGAAAAAGTTTTAAAAATTTTACATACATTTTCTCCCCCCCTCCCCAACCACCTCCCCCGACTTCCCAGAGCAAGTACAAAATAAAATACAGCTTAAATTCTCTAAATTAAACTCCATTTCACACTTATTATAATCATGATCATTAAACAAATAGATAAAAGGAAAGCAAGTCTTTTTTTCTCCTTATTCCATCTAATTCAACAAAATTATCTCCATTTATCATTACAGCAATTAAAACAATTAAGTATTATCTAATCAAACCTATCATTACTCAATTTGGCTAATTGTTACTTAACAAATTATTAGGTCTATACAATTTAACAAAATATTTTATAACTTCTTTCATTTAAAACAAAACAACAACAACAACAACAACAACAACAACAAAAAGAAAGAAAAAAAAAGGAAACCCTCACTCAAAAAACCTCCGATTTTAAAAAAAAATTACTATATAAACTCTTCCGTCCTTCACTTTTAAACCATCAAGGTCCAATTGTAATCAAAACACTTAATAAGAAATAATATTAACAATAATTTTTTAATTAATAATCAAACCTCTTATATCAATACATATTAACAAATCAACTAAGAACATCATTTAAGAACTTTATCAATCCTTTAAATTCTTCATACTAGATTGAACCAATTGCTAATCTTCTTGTCTTCACATCTTCCAACAGCATATAAGATATCTTGATTTACGTCTACCCCCCTAAATAAAAATTCCTTCTGTATATATATAAAAAAGCCCCCCGAGTGACTTTGTAATTGTAATTATATTTGAAATGATATCCATCAAATCCAGTCAAAAATTAGATTAATAAATTCATCAGACATATTAGGGAAACCACCAGATCAACTGCAATTGCCCTAGGTCCATAGTCCTTTTGACTTGTATTCATTACCATCAAGCAGGAAACTTCAATTTGCTATATTCGGTAGAACTTCTGCGATTGCAATTAAGTCCAAATTTGTTGCAGTCCTTAATAAAATAATCCAAATCATTCAAGTCAGGGCATATTTCACAACCCAATACACCAGCATTGCTGTGATCTGTTTATTCTTCTCAAATATTCCAATACAGCTGTAAGTTGCCTCCTCATCGTCGCTCATCGCTTAGTTAACTGGCATTAAACTGCTGTCTGTTTTTTTTTCTTTTTCCAAAAAATTCAAAATCTTTAAACAGTTAAACAGTACTTTTTAAGGACCATCATCTCATCAAGCAGGGTTATTTTCCATTTCTCCAGTCTTTCTTCTTTTCCTTTTTACGAACTTTCTTCTTAACTTTGATCCCTCTGCCTTTTTTAGCTCCAGTAAAATTTTGCGGTTTTTGGGATTGCATATTATAAAATTTTTGCAGAAATGTAGCTTCTTCTGGAAACTCTTTAAGTGCAGATTGAGTTTTATAAAAAAAAATTCGTGAAACCAAAATTTCATCAGCTTGCAACACTTCTTGCTCCTTATTTTGCACAACATTCATCTTTCTCACCTCAGTAAAATCTGCTATAATCTGTTGTTGTTTTTTTGCATCTCCCAACTCTTCATTCAATCCCCCACTGCTAGATTGCAACTCA
>WNWU01013629.1:4831618-4867153 GCA_012654045.1 Ptyas mucosa | reverse complement strand
TTTATTTTATTTTATTTTATTTTATTTTATTTTATTTTATTTTATTTATTTTTTTAAATACTCCAGAAGTTGTTTGGTTTGCCTTTTGAGTTTTATGAACACTGGGTTTCGCTGTCTGTCTCTCACTAAAGCCAGGAAGAAATCTAGGTATAAGATTTTAGAGCAGAAAAATGTGGTTTTAAGTTGGTCGGAAACCGAATGGCAGGGAAAGGTGCCTGAGTCCAAAGTGGCAATGCTTCGCTTGATTTTAGTGGGATTCCTTCCCATGCAGAACAGTTTTGTGACAGGAAAATTAGAGGTTTCGCTCCAGCGGTGGTTCCTGACCACCTCCTGACTTGTATGGCCTCTAACAAGCTCTCCCTTCAGTTCTTTGCAAAACGCTTAATTTTAATTTTTCTTAGCTGGCTGGAGGTGGAGTTGATCATTCTGCCGAGGTTTCAATAATTGCACCCCTGTTCCCCTCCCCTTAAGATAGGAATTACAACCCCCCCTTTCCCTCCCCTTAAGAGAGGAAAGAGGTGAGTTTTCTCATCTCCAGTGTTGGTCTCCTTTTGTTGTGGTGGTTGTTAATGCTTCCAGGGCAACGTTTCTCCTGTTCAAGGTCAGGATAATTGCAAGTGGCAGCTTTTTGCTCCATCCTCCCAGGCCAAGGCTTTCTTCGCTTTCCCACATGCTCTGCACAGTTCTCCTATTCTCCAGCTGTTAACAAGTGAAGCGGTAGCTTTGCACATCTGATTTGATCCATGGGAAAGAATGAAAGTTGATTTGTTTCTGCCTTAACATCCAAGTTTAAAAGATTGGTCTCCCTTTCGCCATTCACTTAAGTAAGGAATGGATTAAATTTATTATGGATTCTTTCTTTTTTTTCCCCTCCCTTGTTTAATTGTTTATTTTCCTCCTTCCCTGCTTTACATTTAAAATACTTCCTTCATTCAGAACACAGTCAGCTTGCAGGGCAAGATGGTTCTCAGGCTCTGTGGGCTCGCTGCCTCCTGTGCACGCACCCAGCGCTGCCAATCTCCCCTCCTCCCCTCGTCCCTTCCTGAGCATTGAGGAAGGAAAGAGATGGGAATGAGAATCACAGAAGGAAGGAGGGAGGGAGGGAGGGAGGGAAGGAAAGAAGGAAGGAAGGAAGGAGTTAATTATTTTTTTGAAAGGAATTTTTTTATTTTAAAACAAAAAACATAAAACATATATCCATCATCCATCATCCATACAATTGCAAACAGTGTGTCAGTCGGTTACAAATCTTTTGTGCTTCCTCATCATATTCATTACTTACTAATTATCTAATTTCTCATTTTACCAATCTAATAAGTATCTTTATAGTTAATCTCTTTTCACAACAATTATTTTCAAATATTTATATTATAACATTCATTTCTTTATCCTCAATCAACAATAGTCATACCATTTTGTATTATATTTTATATATTTCTACCATTTTTATGTTCTAATCATCTCATCCCTATTTCATTTCCATATTTTATTATCTAACCATTGATAAAATAAATCCCATATTTTATAATATTGTTTATCTTCTTGTTCTCTAATTTCGAATGTCAATTTGATCATTTCAGCACATTCCATAATTTTCTTAATACCTTCCTCCTGTGTTGGTATTTTCTCATTTTTCCAATTTTTAGCAAACACAGCTCTAGCCGCTGTTAACACATTAACAATCAAATATCACAATTCTCTATTGTATATTTCTGGTACAATCCCCAATAAAAAGATTTCTGGTTTGAAGTCTATGTGTTTTCTTGTCATTTTTTCCAACCGTGTGTTGATTTTAGTCCAGTATCTTTTGGCTTCTGCACATGTCCAGCACATATGGTAATATGAGCCCGGTATCTGATGACATTTCCAACACTTTTCAGATTTATTTTTGAACATTCTGGCTATTCTCATCCAGGGTAAATGCCACCTGTAACACATCTTATACAAATTTTCTTTATATGCAGTTGACATTGTCATTTTATAATTTTGTGACCACAATTTTTGCCATTTCTCTAAATCAATTCCATGTCCAAATTTTTTTTCCCAAGCAATCATTGTTTCCTTAACTTGTTCTTCTTCCAGTTTAACCTCTAATAAATATCCATACAATTTTTAATTACATTACCTGTTAAAAATTTATCTAAATTAGTCAAGTTATTATAAAAACCTTCTGTCTTACAATCTGTATCGTATCTAGAATGTATTTGCATGTAAGAAAACCAGTGCATTTTTATATCTTGTTCTTCTAATTCTTGCTTCGATTTAAGTTCACCCTTTTCATTTAATAATTCACTATATCTAACCTTTCTAAATGTTATAAAATATGAGAATGCTTCAATAGTAGATAACCAGACTGGAATTTTTACATAATGCTGTCTTTTAATCTTCTCCCAATTTAATAACAAAGCCTCTCATATATAATGTCATCTAAAGTACCCCTGTGGTTTTATGCCCTTGTATCATAGAAATGCATGCCAGCCCAATAACAAATCATGTCCTTCTAAAGTCAACAATCTAGTATTTCTTAACATTATCCATTCTTTGATCCACATCAAATTTGTTGCTTGATAGTATAATTCCCAATCAGGCAAATCAAAACCTCCTCTTATTCTAGCGTCTTGCAACAGTTTTAGTTTTATCCTCGCCTTTTTACCCTGCCAGATATATTTTAGCACTGTTTTATTTAAATCTTCAAAATACTCTTTCCCCAACCTAATTGGAATTGTCTGGAATAAATATAGAATTCTAGGCAGCATATTCATCTTAATAGTTGATATCCTCCCTATCAATGATAATTGTAAATTCTCCCATTTAGCCAAATCTGTCACTATCTGTTGTTTGAGTTTATTATAGTTATTCTCCTTAAGTGTGCTTCAGCTTGCTGTCAAGTATATTCCCAAATACTTAACCTAGTTTGTGACCTGCATCTTCAATACTTCCGCCAATTCTTCTTTTTGTTTTTTTAACATGTTTTTTGTCAAAATCTTCGTTTTGTCTTTATTTATTTTCAGACCTGCTACCTTTCCCAATTCTCCTATCTTATCTATCAAAACACTTATTGATTCAAATAGATCTTCAAGGATAAACACCAGGTTATCTGTGAATGCTTGTAGTTTGTATTCTTCCTTTTGAATTTTCATTCCTTTTATATCTTTTTCATCTCTAATATTTCTGTTTAGTACCTCTAGTGTTAACATGAACAACAGCGGTGACAGTGGACAACCTTGTCTCGTTCCTTTTTTTATTTCAATAGGCTCTGTTAATTCTCCATTTATCATTACTTTTGCTGTCTGTTTATGGTATATGGCTTCTATTGCTTGGATAAATTTTTCCCCAAAGCCCATTTGTTTCAACTGTAATAACCAAATTGCCAATTCACATTGTCAAAGGCTTTCTGTGCATCTAAAAACATCAAAGCCATTTGCTTCTCTGGATGTGCCTCATAGTTCCAAAGTATCCAGAATTATCCTCAAATTGTCTCTAATCTGTCTTTTTGGCAGACACCCATTTTGATCAGAATGTATAAAATTATTTAAATATCTTTTTTAAGTCTTTCTGCCAGTATTGAAGCGAAGATTTTATAATCTGAATTTAGCAGGGATATAGACCTATAATTCTTGATTTGTTGTGGGTCAGTATCCTCCTTTGGAACAAGTGTAATATATGCTTCTGACCATGACTTGGGTATTTCCATCTTTAACATTACTTCATTCATAACTTCTAACAATGGAAGATTCAACGACTCCTGTAGAGTCTTGTAATATTCCGCTGGTAGTCCATCCGGGCCTGGTGTCTTCCCATTCTTTTGTTTTTTAAGTACTTCAGTTAATTCCATCATCGTTATATTGCCATCTAGCATCATTTCAATGTCTTTAGAAATCTGGGGTAGATTCGCCTTCTGCAGGTATCGTTTAACACTTTCCTCCTCTATATTCTCTTGTTCATATAGTTTTTTATAATAATCTTGTATAATATTTTTCTACTCTTTATTCCCAAATTTAATTTGTCCTTGATCATCCACTAGCTGTATTATTTTCTTTGATTCTCTCTCTTTTTTCAGTTTGTATGCTAGCCATCTACCTGGCTTATTGGCATCTTCAAAATAGTTCTGTTTGACACTTCTAATTTTTTTGTGCTAAATCTTCTTTTTCTGTTAGTCCCATTTTATGTTTAATTGTGTCCATTTTCATTTTAATGTCCTTTTTTGTGGGAATTTCTGTAATTTTTTTTTCAAATTTCTTACAGTCATCCTCTAATGTTTTGTAAGCTTGCCTTTTCTTAATATTTCTTTTCCTTGTATAGTCAATTATCAGACCTCTGGCATAAGCTTTCATAGTGTCCCAAAGATTTGGATTGATGTGTCCTCTTTTCTATTTTCTTTAAAAAAAACAAACTAATTCTTTCTCCATTTTCTGTACAAAGTCCTTTTCTTTTAGTACTGTGTTATTTAAAGTCCATCTAGACCTTCTCCTTTGTCCTTTCCATCTCACTGTCATTGGATTAGGGTCTGCCCAGATATTAGCTTCTATCTCAATTTCTTCTATACTAGAGATCAATTCCATTGTCATCCATATCATATCTATTCTACACCATGATGAATGTCTATTAGAATAAAAAGTATATTGTCTATTTTTTGCATTTCTTTCTCTCCATGCATCTTTTAAATTTGTTTCCTCTATCATCTTAAAAAAGGATTTCAGCAGAATTTTTCTACTTTGCTTCATTGCCTTCTGTGTATTATAGTCCATTTTCTCATCTACTATGCAACTGAAGTCTCCCATCATACAGATATTGTCATAATCCAATTCAATTAGTTTCGTATATAATTTTCTATAAAAAATCTTCTTGATTGTTATTTGGAGCATATATTGCTATTAAGAGTATTTTCCTGTTATTATCTATTATTTCTACCATCAAAATTCTTCCCTCGTCATCTGTATAAATTTTCTCCGCTGGTATTAAGTCTTATATATTACAACAACTCCTCTTTTCTTACATTGTGGCAATGAAGCAAATAATTTCCCTAATTTTGGCTGTACCAACATTTGTTCAGGTTGTTTTTTAATATCCACTTCTTGTAAGCAAATTATATCCAACTTTAATTTTTCTAATTTATGAAATAACTTTCTTCTTTTAATAACTAAATTAAGTCCATTTATGTTCATTGTAATCAATTTTTTCTCTTTCATATTCATATTTTGTATGTAGGGTTTATTGCTCTAGTAGATCTCGGTTCACGTTGTTTTTTATATTCTATGATGCCCCCTACTGCGCCTTCTTCCTTTTCAATCATTGCTAAGCATTCCACTTGAAGTTCTTTTTTTTAAAACAACCTTTATTAGATACAAAAAGATAAAATATCACATTAACTACATACATTGTAAAATATAAAATAAAGAAAGATAAAAGAACAGTAAGAAAGAGAGAGAAAGGGACAGAAATAAGAAAGAAAATGAGACACAAAAGAGAAAAAAGAAAAGAAAAGAGAGAAGAAAATACACACAATATAATGATACAAACTACAATACACACACACACACGTATACGTTGTTGACGGTGTCTGTTTGTTAATTTTGTTATCTTACAAACTTTGTTTTTGATTTATCCATTCATGCCATTTGTTCCATACCATATAATATTTCGAGTCTACCTTGTCCTTTAATTCCAGTGTTAACCTGTCCATTTCAACGCAATTGTAGATTTTTTGAATTACTAATTGTTCTGTTGGAATTTGGTCCGTTTTCCAAAGCTGAACAAATGCCAGTCTGGCTGCCGTAATTATATGCAGTATTAAATATTTTATTTTTTTTCTAATATTTTCCCTAATCATATCCAATAAGAAAAGTTCTGGCTTAAATTTTATTTCTTCTGCCATTATTTCCATTAACCAAATTTTTATTTTTCCCCCAAAATCTTTTGTTTTTGGGCAAAGCCATCAGACGTGGAAGAAAGTCCCCTGTACCTGTTTACATTTCCAGCTGAGGTTGGGGTACATCTTCGCCAATCTCAAAGGGGCCAAGTACCACCTGTACCACATTTTGTACTGATTTTATTTATAAATTACAGACCTTGTCATAATCTGGTTGGTTTCCCACACCCTTTCCCAGTCTTCCAACTGTATATTATTTCCAACATTTCTCGCCCAGGCTATCATTTGTCCTTTTACTATATCCTCTGCCAAATCAAATTCTAATAAATATTTATAGATTTTTCAGATTAATTTTTCTTCTTTGGATTCAAATAATTTATCTAATCGGTTGGGGTTTAATTCAATCCCTCCTTCCTCTTGATCTTTTTTATACCTTGTTTATATTTGCAAATAAGGCCACCAGTCCATCTCAATACCTTGATCTCTAAGTTCTTGTCGCGTTTTTAATATTCCCCGGGCGTCTAATAATTCCTTATATCTTATTATTTTCTGTACTGTCAATGTGTTGGGGTGCATTGTCGCCTCCATTGTGGATATCCAACTGGGAACTTACATGTAGTGTTTGTTTTTGATTTTTTGCCAAGTGCCAATTAATGAACCTCTTATTATATGATTTTTAAAATGTTTATATGTTTTATTTCCAGAGTTCCATATGAAGGCATGCCAACCCTTCAGTAGGTCGTGTCCTTCTAGTTTTAATAATCTTTGATTTTCCAAACTAACCCATTCTCTGAACCATGTCAAACTCATCGCTTTGTAATATTTTTCCCACACTGGTAATCCGAATCCTCCTCTGGTTTTGTCATCCTGTAAAATACTTAATTTTATACTTGGCTTTTTCCCCTCCCATACAAATTTTGAAGTTATTTTATTCAAGTTAATGAAAAAATCCTTCTCTAATTTTACTGGAATGGTTTGAAATAAATAGAGGAGTCTCGGTAATACATTCATTTTTATCGCCACAATTCTTCCTAAAAGTGATAATTTTAATTTCCCCCATTTTTCTAGGTCTTTTTTAATTCGTTGTAGTAAGATTTCGTAGTTGTTGTCCTTTATAGCTACATTTCTAACTGTCAAATTAATACCTAAATATTTCACCATTTTAACTGCCTGTAGTCCTGATTGATTTTCTAATTCTCCTATTTGTTTATCTGTTAAATTTTTGGTTAGCATTTTGGTCTTATCTTTATTAATTTTTAAATCTGCTACTTTACCAAATTTCTCTATCTCCTTTATTAGTATTGATTCTGTTTCTAATGGGTCCTCTGTAAAGAATACAAGGTCGTCTGCAAATGCTTGGACCTTGTATTCTTCTCTTTTTACCTTTAATCCTTTTATATGTTTATTTGATCTGATTCTTATAAGTAGATTTTCCAGTGTTAAGATATAAAGTAATGGTGAAAGTGGACATCCTTGCCATATTCCTCTACTTATTTCAAAAGAATTTGTAAGATCCCTGTTAATTAAAATACTCGCTCTTTGTTTTGTATATATTGAGGTTATCATTTTTTCAAATTTCTTGCCGAATTTCATATTTTTTATTTGTTGTATCATAAATTGCCAATTAACCCAATCGAAAGCCTTTTGTGCATCCAAAAATATCAGTGCTACTTGTTTCTCTGGATGCACCTCATAATATTCTATTACATTTATTACGGTTCTTATGTTATTTTTTATTTGTCTTGTTGGAAGAAACCCGTTTTGGTCTGGGTGTATTCTGCGGTTCAGTATTTTTTTTACTCTATTTGCCATTATGTTCATGAAGATTTTATAGTCCGAATTTAATAAAGAAATCAGTCTGTAGTTTTTTATCTGCGTTACATCTACTCCTTTTGGATTAGGGAGATATATGCTTCCCTCCATGAGTCTGGTAGCCTTGCCTCTTTTAATGCCTCATTATAAATTTCCAACAGAATCCAATTTAACGATTCTCCTAATCTTTTATAAAATTCAGTTGGTAGCCCATCTGTCCCCGGGGTTTTATTGTTTTTTTGTTTCTTAATTGTTTCGTTTAATTCTTCTAATGTAATATCTCTATTTAATATCTCTTCTTCTTCTTCTGTTATTATCAACATACCCTCCCCGTTTAAGTATTAAGTTATTTCTTCTACTGCTACTTCATCCTGCTTATACAGTTCTTGGAAGAATTGGGTTGCTATTTTTTTTTCTTTTCTAATCCCTGTTGTAATTTACCTTCCTTATCATGTAATTGATGGATTATTCTTTTCTCCCTCTCTTTCCTTAGTCTATAGGCCAACCATCTCCCTGGCTTATTCGCGTGTTCAAAATGGTTTTGTTTTATAAATTTCAACGCATTCAAATATTTTTCTTGTTCTAATAAGTTCAATTTGTGTTTGGCTGCCATCCAGTTGCCCCTTATATGCTCATCTCCAGGCTTGTCATGCAATTTTCCTTCCCAATTTTTAATCTCTTCTTGTATTTTATTATATTCTTTTTCCTTCTTTTTTTTCTTTTGGCATTATATGTTATTGTCAATCCTCTAACAAAGGCTTTTGTAGTATCCCATAAATTATGGAGAGATGTCTGGTATTTATTATTATCCTTAAAGAACCACTTTAATTCTTTTTCCATTTTTTCAGTATATTCTTTTTCTTTCAGTATCTGTATGTTCATCATCCACCTATTTCTATTCCTTCGTTGCCCTTTCCATTCCAACATTACTGGGTTGTGGTCTGCCATATCATTTAAAACTATTTCTGCTGTTTCTATTTCCTGTATCAATGTTTGAGTAATCCATATCATATCTATTCGGGACCAGGATTTATGGGGATTAGAATAGTATGTATATTTTTTCTCTTCTGATTTATAAAATCTCCAGATGTGTACTAAATTCAATTCTTCTATTAAATTTGTAAATGTTCTAGGCAGTAAAGTTTTCTTTTTTAATTATTCTGGTTGCTCCTATAATCTTTTTTTATGTCCACAATTGTGTTAAAGTCACCAATCAGGCATATATACGCCATATTTTGTTCTAATATTTTTTCATGCACTTTTTGATAAAATTCTTTTTGTCCACTGTTTGGTGCGTAAATAACCACTAATAATACATTTCTATATTTAACTTTTACTTCATTCATCAAAATTCTTCCTATCGAATCTGCATACTTCAAATTGCTTTCTATCGCTTCCTTAATATATACTACTATTCCTCTTTTCTTTTCATCTGCTAATGATACAAATGTTTTTCCTAATTTTTTACATTGTAGATATTTTTCGTCCTGTTTCTTATATGTGTTTCTTGAAGACATACGATATCCATTTTTTGTTTAGTTGTTTTCTTTAAAATTTGGTGCCTTTTGGCTGGCGAATTAAGTCCGTTTATGTTTAATGATATGATTTTTAAATTCTAATCCATTCTTTAATGTTTGTCCTGTCCTCTTTTTCCTGTTACTTCCTCTCCTTCTTCTTTACTCTTGTTTGTACTTCTTCTTCCTCTTGGATTTCTCCCTCTTCTTCTTTATCTATACTTCCCTTCTCACATACAGTTTCTTGCCCTTCTTGCCTTTGTTTTTCTTTGGCTCTCCATTCCGGCTCTACTCTTCTACTGTTTGTTCCTTCAGTGCCTGTCACCTGATCATGTAGAGATTGTGCTTTATCTTGAGAATCAACTTTTGTTTTTTTCCCCTGCCACGACACCAACATCCCCTCTGGTATTATCCATCTAAGTGGTATTTGTTTCTTATTTAGTATCATGGCTAGGAACCAGTAGTCTTTTCTCCATTCTCTTATTCTTTTTGGTACTTGTTTTAATGTAATTATTTCTGTCTGTAATACATAGGTTCTTCTTTTGTTATTTTAAAGACAATGTCTCTCACTTTCTGTCGTACAAATCGTACATGAACTTCTCGTGGCAGTTTATGTTGTCTCGCATAGTTTGTATGAACTCTGTACACTTCATCTAATTCATTAATCATCTCGTCTTTATCTCGTTGTAGAGCTTCTGCGATCATTTCAGCCATTACTAGTGTTAGATCTTCATCTCTTTCTTCTCTTACATTCTGAAATCTTAAATAAAATGCCGCTCTTTCCATCTCTAAGTGTGCCACCGTGTTTTCCAACTCCTTGTTAAGTCCTGTTATTTTCTGGTCCAATCGGTCTAATTTATCTTGTTTGTTCCGGGTTTTTTCTATGGCCGTAATTCATTGATCGTTTTTTTGTATTATCTCTTGGATTGAGTCCATTTTTTCATCTATTTTTTGTATGTCCTCTTTGACCGCTTTTTTGACATCATCCAGATCTCTCCTAGATTCTTCGTGGTTTTTAGTCATGCATTCCTGCATCTTTAACATCGTCTCTTGAATTGTTACTAGGGTGGACTGGACAGATTGTATACTCAAGGTGGGGGTCTGCTTTTCTGTTGGAAACATCCCTTCTATAGTTCTCTGTGCTACAGGAGAGGCTGTTGATCCAAATAATGTTGAGGTAATTTTCTTTCCTGATTTCATGGTGGTGGTTGTGGTGCTAGTCATTTCCTTCAAGATTTTATATTGTTCTCCTAAAATCCTGTCTGTTTTTTCCCAAATCAGCATCCACTTTTAACTCAATTTTCTTTCTTCCTCTCTTCCCCTTCTATCTCTTTCTTCTCTTCTCCCCTCTCTTTTCTTCTCTCTCTCTTTTCTTATATGGTACAATACTAATATGATTGAATAAAATCCTCCTAAAACATTTGCTACAGTACCGTAATTAATATTCTAAATACTGATAATCCTATGCTATTCAATTCATCAGCTTATAATTTTCTAAAATTAACTTAAATTATATATTTTCTATAAATAAATTAAATTACTATAAATTACTATGGACAATTAATTACTATAAAGAAGAAATATAGTCAACAATCCAGATCTGATCCAAGCATGTATAATAATAAACTTAAGGAAGGAGCTATAGAAATATGGACAGTAATTAACAATCAATAGTTATTAAATATTCCAATTTGCTATTTACTATTATAATTAATTATCAAATAAATTAAGTAAATGTAGATTATTTATCTGTTCGACTGATTAATAAATATAAAGTTATTCACAATGTCTTTTTGTTTGTTGCTTGCTTTTTACTTGTTCGCTTTTTTGCTTAGTCAATAGGAAGTTCAAATATAAATCGAGTATAGTCTTTCTTTTGGAGAGTTATTCCTCCCTCTGCTATATCAAAATGGCAATTCCAAATCTGCAATGTTACTTTTGTGTATCCTTACTTTTACCGGTCCACGCTTTTTTTTTCTCCACTAGAGCAGCTATATTATGGGTGAAGCTAATACCTCACATTCAATTCTCTTCATTTCCCTGCTTTCCGAAACACTTGATTTTCTCGATCGTCCTTTTTTCCGCTCCTCTGGTGTTTCCTACTGGTCTAGTTTCACCCTCGCCACTTTTGCTCTCCTCGTTGTTTGCCGCCTGCTCTCACTCTGAGTCTTTCTTCCTTTCAGCTGTCCCTCCAGGATCTAAATTCTTCTTTCTCTTGTTTATCCAAAAATGTGTGTAACGTTTTAAATCTCTGCTCTCACCGCCGATCTTCACACCGTACTCACTCTCTGCTTCCTGCTGTTCTCGTTCGGTGCATCAGACCTCTGAGCCAGCCATGGCGGCTGCTTCTTTTCCACGTTCGAACTAAGGGTCCTTCTTGGTGTGGTGGGAGACTGCACCTCTCCACACCTCCTCCGAAGACTTCCCTCTTTCCTGCCAGTCTCCCCAAGACTGATCCTGTCCCTTAATGGGCACCAAAACGCTGGAAAATCAGCACTGGGTACAGAGCGATCTTTCCCCGTGCCACTTTGACCTGTGCGCTGCCGGAAGTCCCATTCCTCTTGAAGTTCAATCAATGACTTCCCTTCTTTTCTCTACTTCTTTCTTTCTCTTTTGTAATCTGCAGTATTTGCATTTTAATTGATTTCTTGGTAAATCTTATATGAACTTCTCTTGGTAGCTTATTTCTCATTGCATATCTTGTATATACTCAAAATATCTCATCTAGGCCATCCATCATCTTTTCTTTAGTAATTTCTAATGCTTCTGCTAGAATTTCTATCATTTTTTCTGCCAAGTTTTCTCCCTTTTCTTCTTCAATATTTTGAAATCTTAAGTAAAATTCTGATTTGTCCATCTCCCATCCTATTCCACTTTTATCTCATTCAACCTCGTCCAATCTACTGTCCATATCTCTAATTTTTTTGTCTCTTTGTTCTTCCTTCTCTTCAATTTTTTGAAGTCTGTCCTCTTATTTCTTCATCATTTGCTGTATGTTCTCCACTTTTTCATCTGTTTTTCCTATTCCTTGTTCAATTTTTTCTGCTCTCTGTTCAATAATCTCTATTCTTGATTGTATGTTTTGTATTCCTTGCAAAATCTCTGCATTGTCGTTCCTTCTCCTTTTCCTGTTGCAACATTACCTGTATTGATCGTTGTCCTCCTGATGGTGAAGAAGAGGGAGTCGATGTAGAGGAACTAATAGCTGTTGCCTTTTTACTCATTTCTATGAAGTGGTTACAAAGTATTCAAACAATCAAAAAATCTTCAGTTTCTTCTATGCCTTAATCCGTTTTTATAGAGGACAGATATTATCCCAAAAAACATTAAGAAAAAGGAAAATCCAAAGGGATAAAATCTTCAGGCTCTTGTATGCCTTAATCCAATTGAATAGAAAGATATTAACCAAATTAACAATCTCCAAACAAAGACAAAGGAAAAAAATTAATAATCTCCCATCAAAAGGGGAAAGAAAAAAAAGGGAAAAATAAGAATTAAAAAGAAAAAAATCAAAGAAAAAAAGGATAAAAGACAAACGCAACTAAGATCTATATGTATATCAAAAATTTTAAAGTCTTGTAACCCAATCCAATTAAAAATAATTAAAGGGAGGAAAAATGGAAAAATAGAAAAATGATACCAAAAAAAAGAAAAGAAAGAAAAGATAAACTTTCTGCCTAAAAGAAAAATCCACAACTGTGTAATATCCAAAAATTCTTTTGTAGATCTCACTTAATATTTACAGCTCTCTTTCTAGAGTTACTGCAATCTTCTTTCAAATCTCAGCCGCCTGCCAGTAGTAGTTTTCCAGAACAATCCTACAGACAGTCTTTGATGCTCTTCTCACTATCTTATCTATGAGCAGGCTCAGAGTCCTTGAAATGTAACACAGTTACACAGTTGCTACTTTCTTTTGCCAGTAAAAAAAAAAGGGATACAATGTTCCAATCCACTAGATGGCAATGTTACTTATTTCCCCCACTTCCTCTATATTCAATAGATGATAAAATAAAATAAAAAATGGAGAGAAAAGAAAAAGCTAAACCAAAATAGTATTAAACTAAAAAGGAACCAAAAATATAGCAATTAGGCGAATAAAAGGGAAATCTCCAGCCCAATCCAGTCCAATTTTTTAAAAAATGGAATCATCCATAGACATCCACAAATAAAAATAAATTGCAAAATAGGAAAAAACTACCTTAGACTCAGGCTCAATTTCACCGCTTAACTTCTTCTGTCCTCAATTTTATTTATGTTTTCACCCCAGGGTGTTCTTTCAATTAGTCTGTTTAAAGATCTCTCACCAAGCCGACACACTTTCTCTCAATCTCTTCCATTCTGCAGCTGTCCGAACTTCAGCAGCTTAATGGCTGCCTCTTCACCACTGGAAAAAGTGGCTTCTCCTGGATCAACCAGGGACTTTGCGGTGTCCCTGGGATCAGCAGGATGTGCCCTTCGCTATCACCGTCTCTACAGGACGGTGAGGTCCAAACTGGACCATTCAGCAGCGGAGATACTGACAGCAATCTCGGAGCACCAAGATCATCCATCGTATCATCGCGACATCAGCTCTGCCCTCCGGTAGTCTGGACGGGAGGAGTTTATAATGAAAGGGAGGAAGAAGGGTCTGAGGGAAGTTCTGCCTTAGCACTTGGCCACCAGCAGCTCTGCTCCCATTTTGACATCCCCTTGTCTCCTCCTCCTGACCTCTCCTGTTGGTCTCCCATCCTATCACTAAGGATGCTTTGGTTACAAAGCTGGATCTCTTTGCAAGGAGAAGGAATGGGCCTCCCTCTGACCCACACACTTTGTTGTTCCGCACACACCATGAGCAACCTGGCCAAGGAGAGTGAGGACAGCAGCAGCAGCCTCGAGGCAGTAAGCGCAGCCAGGAGCCTCCTTGGGGAAGCATGATGGGCCGGGCTGGGCTGTGGGGTCCCGATGCCCTGTGTGCTCAATGGCTGACTGGGTACTTACTCTCCACTGTCCAGAGCTCAGGGCAACCCACCCTGCCATCTGGGGGTCCTCCACATGACCTGGGAGGGACAGTGAGGCTCTTCTGGTGTACAAGGATTTGGTGCTTGCCCTGCTCTCACTTTCTTCCATTGGAGACAATGGCCTCACCCAGGCCACCACAGGCATCTCCCCGACATGAGGAATGTCAACCTGGTCATGTCCACCCTGGCCACGCCCACACCCACCCCAGCCCCCCGAGGTCAACCACAACCCTGGTGTGGCTCTCAAGGAAATAGAGTTTGACACCCCTGCACTAGACTGAATAAAATTTTAATTTATTCATTCTGGATAAATTAATAATTTCAGTGTCCAAAGAAAGTTGATTGTAATATTAATTCAACATAAGACAAAGTGGAAGTTCATATCAAAACATTGGAGCAATTGTATCCTCTGAAAGATTTGATGCATTTGCTTTAAGGGCCTTTCCAGGTTATCTCCAGATGTGTGTATATGCACAAACACTTTGCTTTGTTCCAGCAGAAGTGTTGTCTAAACAAGCACAGGTATGCCTAAGTCTGGGAAGACCTCTGAGCAGCAAAGATTCAAGTTAATTAGTTAAGTAATTAGCTGTTCATCACTTTAAGAAGGGACACAGCTTTACTGTCTTATCATTAAAGTGATCAGTACCTAGATCATGATGTATCTGAGAGCTAACAGTTCAAACAAGTCTATATATGGAAAGATAGAAACCTGTTATGCATAACTTTCCCTTAAATGAAGGCTCCAGGTACAAGCATAGGATACCTTTGGCTAATTAAAGTTATTTCCATTCATCCATTGTGTTTACCCTACAGTTAATCAGAATTATATTCATGGTGACCTCAGAGTGTTCCAGTTGCTG
Organism: Ptyas mucosa; assembly: GCA_012654045.1. Classification (NCBI taxonomy): domain Eukaryota; kingdom Metazoa; phylum Chordata; class Lepidosauria; order Squamata; family Colubridae; genus Ptyas; species Ptyas mucosa. Next base: position 4,852,101 of record WNWU01013629.1, on the reverse strand, counting down.
TTCTTGGAGGATGAAGAACATGTGGAAGGAGAAGGATAGGAAGGCAAATGCTAGCCAACAGCCTTTCCTTGTCTTTATTTCTTCCCTTTATTTTGCAGGGAAGGAGGGAAATGCAAGTTACCATATTTCATTCAGTTACTTCCAAAGATCAGGGGTGTGTGGCAAGGTACTATGGATCCTTGGCTTTGTCTAGGAATAAATCCAAGGAACTGGGAGACCCCCTCTAAGTGGCCCTTCACTTCCAGAGAAGATCCTGCAAAACAATGTGTACTGCATTTTCTTGAAACAAGTTGAGAAAGTTTGTGACGTCTTCTGCAAGCCCTATAGCATTGTGGAGAAAGGGGTTATAGCACTTATTCCAGATTAGCATAGTCTTTGAGTGAGGAAAAGGTTATGTCAGCCCTGCAAAAAGATTTAGAAATATACTACACCATGTAAGGATATTTGCCTGTTGCCCGAAGGGACAAAATGCTTCTCTAATATATCTCTTAATTGTGCATTACATTGACTCATCCTTTCTAGTCAGGCAGGGAGGATATCTTGCAGATCATTTTTTCCATCACTAAAAAATTTTTAATTGATGGAATCCAGGAAGAGAACTTTCTCTCGTATGGCCTTTTGAAAGAATGTCTAGGCCTGACTGCCAATTCAATGCGGGATGAGGTCAAGAATGATGGCAATTCTGGGGGAAGTTGGTGGTTTTAGGGCAGTCTATCTCTCTTAACTTTGTAACATATTCATTTTAACTTGTTATTAGTTAACCTTTTACCTTTGTTTTAACTCTGCTTTTTACTAATATATTTCTTAATTGTTCAGAATCACTTAGGTGAAATAGGCAGTGAAGAAATTAGCTGATGGACAGACAGACAAAAGGCAACATCCTTCTTTCCATCCGATTTATAAAGTGCAGTGTAGGTTCTGTTCAGACACAATTTTGTTCTCTCACACTGCTTGCAATCCTCGGTGTATGCCTCTGCCAGTCAGCCCCTTCCTCTGCTAATAGTGACAACACCTCTTTGCTAAATTACAAGAGCAGGTGATGTCCCCCAGATGTGTAGGGGCTGCACCATCTTCAGATAGCTGGGAATTCTGTGAAATGCAGATCCAATACATGTGGAAGATATTAGGTTGGGGAAAGCTGCAAAATGCAGTGGGATCTGAGCCTGTGAAGCATAAAGGATTTTAGATAAGTTCATGCCTCCTCACAGTCTTCAGTAATAAAAGAAAACAGGCATTTGACTTGTAACTAAATGTATCATAACTCACAATCACTAAAGGAAAATTTCTTATGGTCAAAATAGAGGTGATGCTAAATGTTGGCTAGGTTGTATGCAGTGCATGTATGTGTTGTTTGTACTATTTGTGTATTAAGGCTATTAAGAAAGTGAAAAGAAAGATATTGTTCTTTATAGAAAGGCTTTATCTGCCTCAAGTTGGTGGGGGGGGGGATGTGTTGAAATACCTATCCACACCCTATCTACATGTCTCTGCTCCCTCCATAAATGGGGAGAATGCTTTTAAAGAGGCATGGATATTGTCTATTCTGAAATTTCTATCATCATTTTAGCTTGGAGAAATGTAGGCTTTGTATTTCCAAACAACACAAATAATTTTTGGTAGTGTTAATTTACTAAAATTGCAATTGTAACACCAAGTAAAAAACTATTTAAAATCTGACACTGGACCAGCTTTTTTGTTCTAAGCATCTATAATATTACACAATCTACATGAATACTGGTCCATGGATTGAAAAAAACTTAAATTTTAAGGATTTGAGATAACTTTTTCTGCCCCCCCCTTTAAGCACTTCACTGTGGCACCCAATGGTTGTCAGTAAAGAAAACTACTAGCATTTAATTTATAGATTATATTATTGCAGGTAGTCCTCTACTAACAACCACAATTGAGCACAAAATTTATGTTGTTAAGTGAGACATTTGTTAAGTGAGTTTTGCCCTATTCTACAATCTTTCTTCCCACAGTTGTTAAATGAATCACTGCAGTTGTTCAGTTAATAACCCAATTGTTAAGTGAATGGCTTCCACATTGACTTTGCTTGTCAGAATATCACAAAAAGTGATCACATGATCCTGAGACACTGCAACTGTCATAAATATGAACCAGTTGTCTAGCTTCTGAATTTTGATCATGTGACCATGTGGATTCAACAGTTATAAGTGTGAAAACTGATCATAAGTCACTTTTCAGTGCCATTGTAATTTCGAATGGTCACCAAATGAACCATTGTAAATTGAGGATTTCTTGTACTGTTATTCAGTTTCTGCATCTGAAAATCATGATCCATTTATTCTATAATAGTCATATAACCTTGTTTCTGTTTTCTTCTATTAACTATCCCATTTTACAAATTTCTTTAAATGTTTTATAGGGACATGGTTAAAAAGCAATTTAGGCACTATTGAACAAGAAGGAAATGGATTGACCTGGACCTACATTGCCTCCCAGCTGGGATATTGGGTTGCAGCCATGTCACCCACAAATCCAGGTAAGACTGATTTTTTATTTGACCCGGTATAAGTGTGTGTGTGTGTGTGTGTGTATGACCTTTAGACTATTAGTCTCATATCAAATATAAGGGAATTGCTTAAACTGGAAAAAAGGAATCCTATACCATGTTTGTAAGAGCACTATTATTGGCAGTTTCTTTCTCCTTTTGCAACCCTGCAAGACATAGCCGGCTATGCCAGAAAATACTTTTTGCTAGAGCTTTTCAGGAGGTGAGAAGGGAAGGATCCATTTTAAAACTTGACATTAGTCCACACACAGTAAGTTTTATATTATGCAGTACTATATTTAAATAATGTATGCATTTCAGAATAACATTTTATTGATATATCTAGGAATTCTGAAAGCAGACTTTAAAGTTTGTTAAGGTCTTCCAAGTATTTCAATAGATTTTTTTTACAAAGAAGAGTTTTAGCCTTAAAGAGGCTAAATATGCTGCAGCCATTTAGATCACTAATGGTTGCATTTTTGATGTCTGTAAAGCTACCGAGACAACTTCCAAGCAGTTTTAGGATAATCCACAAATTAGAACATTGTTACAATATGTAGAACATGGTGATTTCATAAAAACAGAACACGTGCAGGATTTATACCTTTCCTACCATAAATAGAATGAGTTCCCCCTTAACTGCAAGAATTGTACAACACAAAATGGTTATCAGCTCTGATATATGATCAACTGTAGTCTTGATTTACACATAGACCGAATGAGCTAGGAATAGAGTACAATTTGTAAAGTGGGAAATGGATTATATCCCAGGTCAGACCTCCAATGACGGACCCAGATTACAGTTTTAATGGCTCTACTCAAGTAAAAATAAATAAATCCTAGTTAGAACATGACTCAAATGAATGAACCTATCATTCTCCAGTGCGCTGCTTGGAGAATCCAAGCAAGGGTTAACTTCAATCCTATTGCTAGAGACTGAGTTCTTAGATTTTTCTTGGCCACACCTCCCTTTGCCTGCCTGAGCTCTAGTTTTTCAACTCAGTCCAGCCAAGAGAGACATGGAAAAATTTCCTCCAGTAACTCAAGTCTAAGACAATAGGATCTTGCTTGGATTCTTCAACAACTAAGCCAGTTAGGATGGAGAAGGATACAAGAGGCGTTTTTGGCTACCTTGGGGCTTTTAGTTCCCTGGAGGAGCCTGCACACTGCAGGTGAGTATGCTGGTCTACCTCAGCAAGTCTGGCATGATCCCCATCACCTTGAAGAGGACAAGGAGTAGGCAGCTAATCCAGGACTAACCTGTAAGTGGGGATCCCCCATGGTGCAGGCTCCTGATTCTCTACCCGACAAGCCACTGGTGAGTGAGCTAGTTCCTGGTCTGTGGGCACAATCACCACCACCTTCTCTTTTCCTGATTGGGAGGACAGCCCTGGAGTTACTGTCCATCTTGTGGGACATACTCCAAGGAATTACAGTTTGCCTGATCCGCGTGGTGCTGAGAGAGCTGGAATCACGCTCTCACGCCATTTTTAAAAACAGCTTAGGGGAAGCAGATCGCTTGGAGTGGCAGTGTTGCCGGGCCGGCGCTATTTTGCTTGTCATGGGCTTGCAGCTTTGAATTTGGCTATGTGGCGCTGGGAGAGTCAGATTTTGCCTTTGTACCATTTACTAATCAGCTGTGGGGTGCAGCAGCGCTTTAGTACTTGCACAAAGAGGTGGCTAGCCTTGGAGCTGGAATTTTGCTACGGGGCGCTGGAGAGTGGAAAATTTCCACTCTAGCGCCGATTTATGCCCAGCTGAGAGGTGTGGCTGGAGCTTAGGAGCAGTGGCATTGCTGCAGGAGCAAGCTTCAGAGCCAGAAGTTCTGTGCGGATGCTGGTCTTCCCGGATCTACCACATGGGTCCATAACCACCCTTGGAGTGGCAGAGAGACCTGATCTGGTGCAGGAACCTTGGGCCTGGTCTATATATGCGTGGACGCTGGCAGCATGGCGGAAAGAGCCTTAACCCTAACCATGGGCCAGTCTGATCCTCCCAGACTCCATAGAGCTGGGAATTGCAGCCTCAGGCATACCAGGGCTTCCATGAGGGCGGCATCTCAAACGGAAAGTTCCAAAAGACATTTATCTAAGAAGGATACTGCTGCCTTGGAAAGAGATGCCAAAAGGTGCCACAGGGTTCTAGAAAAGCAATTTTCCAAAGTCCAGCAACAGGTTCAGGAGCCCAGAGAGCCCACTGTTTCTTTTGCAGAAGATGTATTTCCTGCATCGTTGCAACCTGATTTGTCTCCTCAATTCAGTGAGGTGCAGCAAAGAGTGTGGTCACCAGAGGGAGCTGGTGAGCTTCCATCTGTTTTTACAACAGGCCAGGAGAAGGAATTTCTGCCATTCTCAGGTGCAGCTACTAGTGTGCACTCAAGACCTACTTCTGCTAGGCCCTCAGTACCAGTAGCTACTTTTACTGCTACTGCGGCAGGGCTCCACCCAGAGGAGGCCCAGGGATCTGGGCTATCTATTGATATAGAGAACTTAATTGCTGAAGCAATTTCTCAAGGCATAGCTGCAGGTTTGCAGCAGAGAGGTCACTCTCAGCCCCCTCCACCCAGCCTGCAAGTTCAGCTTCCAACAAATATGCCTCCGCTGTTTGATCCATCTTCCCCACAGCAATCTATATATCACTGATGGGAGAGGAAGATCAGGAAGAACAGGAATTCTCTGCTGATGAAGGCATGACTCCTCATAAACCTTCTTTCTTAGGTCTGTTTCATTCTGCCTTGTTTAAGTCCTTATTACTTAAGGCTAAGATACCACAAATGTGGGAGTAGTGGAACCATCTCCTGGTCAATCCCAGGTTCCTCCAGATCCACATGAGGGTTTGTTTTCAGAGCCCATTCCGGAACAGGAGGTCATTCCTTCTCCTAAGCTGTTCTTAGACATTATTCAGAGTCAATGGGCCCAACCTGGTGCAATTGCAGCCCCTAGTGGGAATGACAGGAAGCTTTATTGCGCTGGCCCTGACCTGGAGGAGCTCCTCAATTACCAATGTTACATGCTCCAGTGGCAACACTGACATCTTCAGCCAACCTTCCAGCTGACATTGCAGAAGGCTTAAAGGCAGAGGACAAGAAGGCGGAAATGGCTCTTCGTAAAACGCACCAGGCAGCTGCTGGGGCCATAAGGCCAGCAACTGCGGCCTCCTTCTTTAATTGAGCCTCTTTAATCTGGTTACGCCAGATGCAGGCAAGGCTGCCTCCTGATGAGACCAGGCTGCATCAGGATCTGAACAAGCTCATTGTGGCCAGAGTTTTCAGCCAATGCAACTTTGAATGCAGCAAAATTTGCATCCAGAGCATTAGCTTCCATTGTAACATCACATCGCCTCCTGTGGCTACGCCATTGGCATGCGTTCAAAATGAAGGTTGGCTTCAGCTCCCTACAAGGATGCTAACTTGTTTGGTGAAACCTTGGACCCCGTCCTAATTGAAAGCAAGGACAAGAAGAAAACCATGCCTTACATGTACCGGGGGGCGGGTCATAGACCCTTGCCTTATTATCACAGACAGCTGTATCTATTGGCAGAATTTGAGTCCAATATCTCTCAGTTTCAGAAACAATCTTATCAGGGACACAAGCGGTTCTTGGATAGGTCTTCCTATCATGACAGAGAGAGACATCAAACTCCTGTCAAGTGGCCCTTTCATGGGTCAGGCAGTCACTGCTTTAGTCGAGGCAAATGACTACAACACCACATCTCCCATTAGTGGCTAATTACAACAATTTGTGGGCCAATGGGAAGGGACCACGACCAATGTGTGGGTTCTGCAGACAGTGCAATTGGGCCTCGCACTCGAATTCCTCTCCAACCCCCCAAACCAAATTATTTGTTGTCCAATCCCAGTAAACATCAAGAAAAGAAATCTGATGGAAGCCAAGATCCGGCATCTGTTGGAGATCAACACCATCGAGCTGGTTCCAGAAGGCCAGGAGAGACGAGGGCATTACCTCTTCTTGGTAATGAAAAGTTCAGGAGGTGGGGGGGGGAACTCTGAATTTAAAGAAACGCCACATGGTTTACTGCCGCTTCAAGATGCAGTCCCTACAATCCATCTTGGGCTGCATCAGGGAAGGAAACATGTTAAAATCAATAGACCTCAAGGAGGCCTATCTTCATGTGCCCATATGACCTTGCCACTGCAAGTTCCCAAGGTTTTCCTATGCAGGGCGCCACTTCCAGTACCAGGCTCTGTTATTCGGTCTGTAGTCAGCTCACAGGGCCTTTCCAAAGGTGTTGGCAGTGGTGGCAGTACACATCAGGGCAATCCCTATAAGATTACAGTGCTACTTAGATGACATTTTAATCTGGTTGAGTTCAGCCTCACGAGTGGAACAGGAACTCCAGACCATAATATGGACTCTTCAGGACCATGACTTCATGGTCAGCCTCTCAGTGTCCCGCCCCTGGAGGATTCCCCGGAACAGGATTTCCCTCAGGCTTGGGGTAGTGGTACATCCGGAGCCTCAGTGGCTCCAGCTGACCGTATGGCACTTGAGAGGAGCCTCCTGAGGAGAGACAAGCTTTCTGGGAAGGTGATTCAGACCATCCAGGCTTCCAAACATCCTTCAACGAATTGAATCTACAACATCACTTAGTCAGCCTTTTGCCAATGATGTTCTTTGGGACACATTGACTTTTTAGGAGCTTCAGTTCTGGAGGTACAGGATTTTCTACAAACCGGATTGGACAGGGGACTGTCTCCCAACACCCTTAGGAGAGAGATCGCAGCTTTAGCCTCAGCGTTGACCTGTGAAAAGAGACAACCTATTACTTACCATCCCAGAATACACAGTTTTCTGAAAGGAGCTGCTAATTTGAGATCCCCGGTGGTACATCGTTACCCCAGCTGGATCCTGGCCTTAGTGCTCTCACTTCAGCCCCATTTGAGCCATGGAAGACCTCTAGCCTCAGGTACTTAACCCTTAAGGTGGCATTCCTCATGGCAATAACGTCAGCCAGGAGGATCTCTGAATTAGTAACATTATCAGTAAGGGAGGATCTTTGCCTTTTCCATAGGGCGGTTTTTCTTTTGGATCCATCATTTCTGCCCAAGGAGAACTCACAGGGCCCAGGAGCTTATTTTGCCTAATTTTTGCCCAGGACCTCATCATCCTGGGCATGGAGGAATGGAGGAATGATGGCATACACTGGATGTCAGATGGGCTCTTTGCAGATATATCAAACGGACTTCTTCTTTTCGGAAGATAGAATCTCTATTCATCTCCTTTCAGCCTTCAGCCATGGGCAGGAAGGTGAAGTTGTCCACCATAGGCCGCTGGTTGAAAGCCTGTATTGCTAAGGCTTATGAGATGCAGGCTTGGCCCGTTCTGAGATGGATTACAGTTCACTCCACCAGGAGTATAGCCACTACCACAGTATGGGCCACACATTGAAGACATTTGCAGAGCAGCGACCTGGTCATCCCCATCGCCCTTTATTATACATTATAAACTGGATGTGTATGCCTCAGCTGAGGCGTCTTTTTGCCAAAGAGTTCTTCAAAGAGTGCATTCCACTGTAGGGACCAGGGACCGGCCGGTCTCCCTCCCCTAGATCTCAAGCTTGGGTAGATCCCTTGCTTGGATTCTCCAAGCAGCACACTGGAGAAAGGACGTTGGTTTTACCTGACATGTCTCTTCTCAGTGCGCTGCAGGAGAATCCAAGACCCGCCCTGCCGACCATCTGGGTCCAGGGGTCCAGGTGAATTTATATCTTCTACGGATCCATGTATACTGCACTGCCATGCCTTCATCAAAAAACTGAAGCTCAGCCAAGCAAAGAGAGGCATGGCCAAGAAAAATCTAACAACTCGGTCTCTGGCAATAGGATTGAAATTAACCCTTTCTTGGATTCTCCCGCAGCGTACTGAAGAGAGATGTGTCAGGTAAGACCAATGTCCTTTTCCTTAATGCGCTAATTAGTGCCTCAAGGAATAGTGCAACTTGGTGCAGTTTCTGACAATTGGAGCCAGACGAAATTCACCAGACATGCTAGGTAAGATTCCAAATAAACAGTCCACACAGGAGGTTTACCAAGCCCATTTGCTTACTATTGCCCCATTGCATCATTCATTTTGTAGGCATATCATCTCCAAGTAGATGATACTGCTCCAAGTTGCAATCCAGATAATAGCACAGGCCCATTGTTTTGGTTGGTTCCTCTAACCAAAAAACATGTATCACTGCAGTATTTAGTCACAGTGTCCTTAGCACAGGGCTGTTCTGGGATATTCTGAGTAATTCAAGTCAGTGGCATCCCTCAGCTCTGGAAACCTGTGTAATCAGGGCTGCTGCTTGATCCCATCAGAGAATACTGGTAGAAGTGGCACATCAGATGATATTGCTGCAGGGGGTTGTTGTCAAAGTGAGAGCTAGCCTGCAACTAAATATACCCTAAAATGGGTTAGAAAGCTTTGACTTGCCTGTCCTCAGAATTTTAATTTTTTCCCCATCTTGTAGGTCTCATTGTAGCGAAGGACTTCACTACTTACCACACAGTGTTCCTTTTGGCAATTCTTGGAGGAATAGCTCTTATACTACTTGTCCTGCTGTGCCTCCTTTTATACTATTGCAGGTAAAATGTCTCATTTTTATATTTAATTATATTTGTAGAGTGGCCCAGCGAGGAACACTTTCATTTTTGTGTAAGTACAACATTTTAGCAAGCCTCCTATGGATTCATAATTTCCATGACAGAACCAGTATTTTTGGATTCTACCTACTAGTGTAAACAGGCTACTTGGAGATTGTATATTAGCTGCCCACAAACTTGTGCCATCAAAATATATTAGATTACTGGTCTAATACATCGCCATGGCACCAGATTGAGGAAAATTCTTTACAGAGACCTAAATTTTTCTTATCATACTCAGTACTTTCAGAATTGATGGTCTTATACTAAGTACCCTTTGAGAAATGGAGTAATATTACAAATGTTGGCATTTGAGCTGAGATAGATTTTTACATTAAGATTCCTCTGAAAACAAGGAAATAGGATGGGGGATGCAGATCGTGTTAATTTTTCTATTTGCTTGTGGAACAAGCTGCATTATAATCTAATTTCAAACTTGGAGCTACCAATAATAGTTTATGAAACTGGCATTTTTAGAACTAAGGAAAAGAACATTTCTCTCATTCCAACACAATACATGTAATCTATAAGATGTTTGCTGCAACAGAAAAACTAAACCAAGAATAGTAACATTATTTCTTTCTTAAGCCCTATTAAATGTATTACCTGCTAAAAATAATGTTAATAGAAAAAATTATAAAGTTATCTTTCTTCTGTTATATCTGCTTCTACTGTATTGTTTTTATTATAGTATTTCTTTTTTCTTTTCATAATGAGTTTCAGCATTTATCTCTACAATTGAAATATCTAATGTAATAACCAAGGTTTTTGAATGTAAACAGCTCCCCCAAAATAGGGAGAGGTTGGTATGCTTGAAAAACAGTATTGAAAAAGTAAATAAACAAAAAGGGTGTAAAAAAAAGAATTTCCATTGAGAATTGAGCTGCAGAACATTTAGTTTGGATTGCAAAATAAAATCAGGAGGTGTTAATTTGCTTGAGCCTCTTGCAATAGCTTTCTTTACCTCAGCACTCTCCACTTACAGTGGACCAGAATTCCCATAACTTCTGCCCACCCATCTTGGTCAGCCAGGTTTATGATAATTGAAAAAGAGAATAGGTGTTTGAATACCTATTCACTAGACCATTCTTTTGCTGCAAGTCCCTTTAAAATGAATTGTTTTTCTATTCCCTTTTTTTAACATTAGGAGAAAGTGTTTGAAGCCCCGTCAACATCATAAGAAACTACAGTTATCCTCAACACTCAGTGGTGCTAAGAAGGATCAATCAACTTCCATGTCCCATCTCAATTTAGTATTTTCCCGACGTGAATCAGAATTTCCCGGTGGGCTCTCCATTACTGGCAACAGGCACCCAGAATCCTCTGGCCACAAAGAACTGATAGTGGCTGTTCACTTGGACAAAGGATGTTCTGGAGAAGTAGATATGCATACCCCTATGCTGCAACATACTTATAGCACTTCACAGGAATTTAGCTCCAGAGAAGAATCACTTTCCCATAAGGAAAATGACCGTAGCCGCATGTCTCTAGAAAATATGGCTTCTAATGACAGTTTGAAAAAAGACTATCTTCAATCATTGGATTCTTTCTCTATAAATCCAAGAAAGTCTCTGGAAATTACAGAAGGATATGGTTCTCCTGATAAGGAGGACCATAGACATAGTTACAATGCAATGTTGTTAAGCCGGCCTTTATTTGAGAAGCAAGAGCAAACATCCATGAATCATATTTCTACAGGGAGTAAATATAATCTTCAGGAACAAGTATACCCTATCCCTTCAACCCCTGAAACGGAGCTTCTAGATTGCAGGTCCTCTGAATGTATGATGTCTCGCTCCGTTGACCATCTTGAAAGACCCACTTCTTTTCCTCGACCAGGTCATCTGGTCTGTTGTAATTCTCTTGATCAGGTTAATGATAGTGTTTACAGAAAAGTATTGCCCACATTAGTCATTCCTGGTCATTATATGAAACTTCCAGGAGAACATCCTTATATTAGCCAGCCTCTCTCTACTGATCAACCAGTAGATATAGAAAGGCTCCAGGTTGAACTATCCAGCCCTCATTCACAGCTTTACCCACATTCTCAGCAACAGTTGCAGCCACAACAGCTAGCTGCTCAAGCAGTATCCCAGCAACATTTGCAAGAAGTTGGTGCAGGTGACTGGAAACCACAGAACGTTGCAATGTCTGAATCAGTATCCATTCCAGCATCCCTAAATGATGCCTCCCTGGCACAAATGAATAGTGAAGTTCAGCTTCTTACTGAGAAAGCTCTAATGGAGCTAGGTGGAGGAAAGCCTTTACCTCATCCTCGGGCATGGTTTGTTTCTTTGGATGGGCGTTCCAATGCTCACGTTAGACATTCCTACATTGATCTTCAAAGAGCTGGAAGGAACGGAAGCAATGATGTCAGCCTGGATTCTGGGGTTGACATGAATGAGCCAAAATCTGCCCGAAAGGGAAGGGCAGATCACTTACAACAAACCCACCAGCAAGCGCAGATACATCCACAGAAAGAGCAGAAAATTCCAGAGAGTAGCACTTATACCCAGCTTGTTTATTTGGATGAAGTGGACCAAAGTAGCAGTGAATGTGGAACTGCAGTTTGTAGTCCTGAAGATAATACTCCCAGATGTGTGTTGGAGGGAGGGAGCAGAAGAACAGGTGGCCAATTGCCCAGCCTGCAGGAAGAAACAATAAAAAGAACAGTAGAAAGTTCACCAGAGCCTTTAATAAGTCCAGAACATAAAATAAGTGAACACAGTGAAGCTGATGATGATGATGATAATGACGATGATGATGATGATGACGATGATGACGATCAAGGGGAAGACAAAAAGAGTCCTTGGCAAAAGCGAGAGGAAAGACCACTTATGGCATTCAACTTGAAGTAACCTCTGTTAGATTTTATCTTTTCCCCCAGGAGAATATATAATTGCCAAATATTTTTGTTTGTTTATACTTACAGAAGAAAAAAGATGAAGTAATCTTTGTGGTGGGTTACAACTGAAAAGGTTCACTCAAGATAATTTTTGTGCAAACTCACCTAATTATTTTGCAAAGTCTGTATGAAACTGTGACTTTGAATTCCATTTACTTGATACTGGCCATCAAGGACATTTGGATATTTTGACATGTGGTATGGCAGATTATAACCTCAGATTTTCCTGAAAACGGATCTATGTGAAACTTTATTATTATTATTTCTTAATTCAAATGTATCATAATGATGCTACTGAAAGGGTATCTTTAAGTAGAGTTCAACAATTGACATCTACAGATATGCATTATTTCAAAGGAAGGCTATGCACTGCTGCTTTTTAATAATCTTGTTTTTGCTTTAACATACTTATTTACAAGGTAGTTCCAAAATATTGTCTATCTTTAGTCTGCCTAGCCACTGAGTTTTTGACCTGAAACTTGACAAGCTTTTCTTGGTATCTGAAGAGCCTTTTTGTGAAACCAAACTGATTTTTAAAAGTCAGCTTTGATTCCTCCAGTCCCCATTCTAAGTGCCTTTTTTACAGGAACAATGAACAGTCTCTTCTTTTGCTAGCGACTTGAATAATCAGATTTTTTAACAGAAAAAAAATTCTGAAACTGTATCTGTTCTTTAATTTGCATGCTATCAAATGTCTCTGCTGAATGACTTTATTTCAAACAGTGTATTCGCTAGTTTTGGTGTGTACTGTGGATTCTGTTTAGCAAGGGTAGACTATAGGACATTTTTGAAAACCCCCAAAGTAGCCAAAATAGTTTCACTGATTGTATATATGATGTATATAGTTTCAAGTAACATGGATTTTGGACCAAGCAAGTGGACTGAATATGTTCTAAAAATGTCAAGCAGAGTTGTTATAAACTATCCAAAAGTGCCAGATTGATTTCTGTGCTTTCTCTTTATAAAACTGCTTGGTTATCCAAAAATTATAATTCAAAAATAAAGTTTTTGAAAACTCGGGACTCTTTAAAATTCCTCTTTGAAGTCATAGCATATTATTTGAGAAATAACATAGTAAGTATGCAGTACGTTATGTTTAATTTGTTGATGAATATTATGAATATTATGAATTATTAGATAAATTTATAGAATTAATTAATATTCAAACAAGACAGGCAGGACACTTGCTTATCCCTACCTTTTCCTGCAATTTTCCACAGAATTAACATTTTCAACTTCCCTGTTCCAATTATCAGCACAGGTAATGACTTGGTCATTTAACAGCAATTCAAATTTATGCCAGACCACCCCCAAAACCTACATATGACCCTGTTTCAAAGTTATAGCAACTGCAGCACTTTCTGCAGTCATTTGCTCTTTTGACTAACTGTAAGGATGCTACAGCACTCCCCATCCTCCCTGCACTTTCCCTGCCATTGTTCACCTTCACAACCACTCACAGGACTGCTGCAGTGCCCCCATTCCCTTCCTTGCCCTTTTTCACATGCCCATCACCCATCAGACCAGAGGTGGATTTCAGCAGGTTCTGACTAGTGCTGGAGAACAGGTAGCGGAAATTATGAATAGTTCAGAGAACCGGTAGTAAAAATTCTGTCTGGCCCCGCCCCATCTATTCTCTGCCTTCCAAGTCCAAGCTGATAAGAGAGGAAATGGGGATTTTGCAGTAACCTTCCCCTGGAGTGGGGTGGGAATGGAGATTTTACAGTATCTTTACCCTGCCATGCCTACCAAGCCATGCCCACCAAGCTATGCCATGCCCACTAAGCCACACCCACAAAACCAGTAGTAAAAAATTTTGAAACCTACCACTGGATCAGACATACCTTTTGTAGATCTCTGGATATCATGGTAGGGAAGAAAGGCATCCTTGGCCATGGGGTGGTGGCTCAGAAATGGCCACCATTTTGCCCTTCTTGTCAAAATTGTGACCATGGGACAAATTGCTTCATTTTGCTGCCTTAACAAGGTCTGCACAGCACTGCAGAACCTTCTGAAAGGTTTAGAAAGCTTCTGCAGCACTCTGTAAACGTGGTTAAAGCAGCAAAAAGGAGCAGTATGTCTCTGCACCGCATAGCGACAACCCAGATCTGGCCTCCATTTTGTGCAGTGGGGTAAAATGGCAACCAGTTCCAGAATCACACTATGTGGCTGAGGGACAAAATGACCCATTCCACTTGGAAAATGTGATCTGCCCAGCCTTTCTGAAATTTCTGAACCAATCTGTTCCAGTTCTCTAGAAGGCCCTGAAGCTCTTCAGAACATGAGGAAAAGGATGGAATGGGAATAGAACCTAAGTCCTATGGAGTGGAGTGGAGTCCGGTGGAATGAGAGAAGATCTCTGGTGACCCAAGAGGAGTCACCAAGCAGAGCATGGGAGTTGGGGAATACCTTGGGTGGCCTAGAGCTGATAGGCCTGGGCCTGTGCTAGGACTCCAAAGACCTCTCCTATCCCTGAGGCAATCAATGCTCAATTTAATAGCTGCATTAGAAAGAGCCTTGGAGTCATTAAACGAGGCTGTTGGCCATCACAAATCTAATTGGCAAAATATAGAACAACTATATTTTGTGACTAGAAGTATCTGTGCCAAAGTAGAAAGTAGCTACCTAAACAAAATTTCATTATTTTGTGGGTAGATTTAGTACATTGTCATATAAGAAACAATGGTATATGGGAACGAACTTATGAATGGGGGTAGAATGGGATCTACATGATTTAAAACCAAAAGAGTTGGAGGAAGAAACAACCTTTCTACCATCCAGCACAAATGCTACCAACTTTCTTTGTGTTGTTGCTTTTTCTTAAACAGAAAAACTTCAAATGATATCCAGCTACCTGTTTGCAATAATAATCAGGGAACCACTGTCAGCAGCAGTTTGCTGGGTTGTAATCATAATTAATTCTTTGCCCTAATGGCAACTCCTGAGCACAAGGAGAATAGAAATAAAAACACTACAAAGGAAGTATCTATACTACAAGTAGTCCTTGGTTTACAACCATTCGTTTAGTTTGAGATTACAATAGTCTTGAAAAAAATTCACTTACAAGTCCTAACACACAACCATCACAGTATCCCTACTTCATGTGATCAAAATTTGGGCACTTGGAAACCAGCATCTATTTCTAACATTTGCAGCATCTCAAGTTTATTGCGATTATCATTTGCAACCTTCCCAGCTGGCTTCTAAAGCAAAATTAATTGGGGAAGCTGAATTTGCTTAATAACCATGTGTTTCACTTAACCACTGATTCACTTAGCAACCATGGCAAAAGGATCATAATATTGGGTGCAACTCAACAACCATGCCTGGCAACAGAAATTTTAGTTCAAATTATGGTTATAAGTCCAGGACTACTTATATGCACACACACACACACACAAATACCTACTCAAGGGGAAGGTTGACAGTCATGTCAAATCTATATATGAGAGTACGACATAATGTAGCATCTCTCTGGTCTGAGAACTTAAGGAAACTGGATGGTATATACCATTCTAATCATAATGATGTATATTATGATTATAGTAAGGTATTATACCACAATGTCTTACACTAAGCTGTTTGTGGCTTTGCAATGAATATGCTGTGCAAGGAAGATCAGTAAAGAAAGGTTTGTTTTTGCACCACTGGACAAAATTGCATATTACTTAGGCAAATGTGTATCTCAACATAATGTGTTAATAGTAAAGTGAATATAAGAAAGGAAATTATTTATGTAAAAATAAACAGATATTTTCAAAAAAAAAGAATAACCAGACATAGGGAAAAAAATAACCACATCCTCTCACATTTATCCTTGGAAAATTTCCATGCTTAGCTTAAGGTTATGGGAACCCAACACAAAAATAAATTGGAACTCCATATTTGCTTTGTACTGTGTTTTCTTCTCACATAATTGATTAAAAGTCACCTACAGTGCCTCTGGGGCATCCGTCATAACACTTCTGAACAGGCAAAAAAAAAAAGCATCACAGCCTTTTCTGGGTATGAGCAGGAAACCTAACAAATGTATCAGCTTTATTCCCTGTTTTCTCTATGTATGCGTACAGCAATATCTCCAGCAAATCGTAGTGATGCCACGACCCATGAGTTATTGTAAATGTGTACCTCAATGTGATTACTACTTTTTTCATTCAATTGTGTCTGATTGTCACCTTTAAAGCCCTACATGGCTTGGGATTAGATTATTTGAAGGACCAACTCTTCTGAGTTACATTTGCCTGACACACTATAGCAGGGAGACAGGGAATGTTGCAGGTCCCCTCTCTCTCCTAAGGAGATACATCTGGTGGGACCCCTTGGTGGCTCTCTCCCTTTGGAACATCATCCCCGCAGAGATTGGAATGGGCCCCTTTTGCAAGGCCCTGAAGACTTGGTTTTGCCAATGGGCCTGGGATTATTGTTTTTACTCTGTATAAAAGGTAAAGAGAAAGAAGTCTCTGTGGGTTTTACTCCACTAGTCATAGCTGACTTTAGAGCTAATGCTTATCTCCATTTCTTTAAACCAGTGCTGTTCAAAGATATTTCCATGGTCATATGGCCAGCATTAAAACCACCTGTAGGATAAAGCATAGGGCAAAACATAGAAAACTTGCTACTTTACCATTACAGTGGTTCCGATCTATTTGCATTTACATACTTTCAAATTGCTAGAATTGGCAGGAGGCAAGTGACAGGAGTTCACTCCATCACACAGTGATAGAGCTCAAACTGCTGGAGCATAGACCTCCTATAGCACTTTTTAAAGCCAACAAACCACTGTGCTTCTTTTTGTATATTGAGTTTATATTTTTGTAAACCACCTAGAGTCACTGAAAGTGAGTGGGCAGCCTTATAAATTCTCTAAATAAATAAATTCTCAGAGACTGCCTGGAAAAGTCCCTGAAGTTTTCTTAGAAAGCATTCTCAGTTGTGGTTTGCCATTACTTCCTTCTTAGGGCTGAGGGAAAATGACTGGCCCAAGGTTGACCAGTTGGCTTTGTTCCAAAGGCAGGAATCAAGCTCCAATCTCCTGGTTTCTACCCTGCAACTTTAACCATCACACCAAACTTGTTCTCAATATGGATGTTAATAATAAACAAAACTTTTCAAGATTTAACACATCCTGACCACTCACAGTGGAGATTAACCTATAGCAATTAATGAAAATCCTACAGTAAATAATATCAGGTCAGCTGCTTCAAGAGAATAGGAGGATCTCTACAAATGTCCATTTTGGTTGTTTAATAGCACTTTACCTTCCTATATTTAGTAGGGAACTAGTACAGATAGACCTTGATGTGCAACCACAATTGAGCTCAAAATTTCTGTTGCCAAGTAAGACATTTGTTAAGTGAGTTTTGCCCCATTTTATAACCTTTTTGCCACAGATTTTAAGTGAATCGGTGCAATTGTTAAATTAGTAATACAGTTGTTAATGAATCTGGGTTCCCTATTGACTTTCCTTGTCAGGTTGCAAAATATGATCATATGACCCCAGGACACTGCAATCTTCATAAATAGAGTCAGGTGCCAAGTGTCTGAATTTTGATTTTGACCATGGGGATGTTGCAATGGCTATAAGTGTGAAAAATGGTCATAAGGTGTTTTTTTTAGTGCTGTTGTAATTTTGAACAGTGCTTAAATGAAATCAAGAACTACCTGTAATGTTTTTCTCACAATAAAGCCTTGAACTGGTTCAGATATAACATATGGCAGATTGAACTTCTAGGAACTCCATATGCAAAACAGAACTATCCACTTTCCTAGATTTGTAGTCTTAGCTTCCTATTCCCATTAGTTGCTGCTGCCTGTGATGCTGCAGTCTTGTCAAGTGGAGTAATGTTGTCCCACCCCCACCCCAATTTACTTAGGAACTGACACAAAGACAGTGTTTTTTCTGGCCATCATCCTGTGTGGTACATGGGACAAGTGAGAGTGATTGGCCTAAAAGTCATCCAGGGAGCTCCATGGCTAAGAGTGGACCAGAAGCCAAATAACCCTTGTGCCAATCCAACTCATTAGCTACTACACCACACTGCCTCTACTAGCTCTTGGCTAACTGCCATTACTTTTCAGGCCCATCCACCTCCCAGGTAGCGGTGAGGTTATGACATAAATCACATCACAAGGAACAGTACTGAGGAAAGGCAGCATAAATATATAGTAGTTGATAAATAAATAGGAGCCATCATCCAAGCATAAAAGTGTGCTCATCAAAGAAGGAAACAATATGACAGCACTTTTCAAATTAACTAAATTTTAAACAAGATTCTGATACAAACTTTTATTACCCATATTTGTTGGAAATAAGATCAATTTTGCTATGGTAACAATTGTCCTTTAAAACACATTTGATCAAGTTCTCATTTAATCCTTTGCCTATTAATTTGAGTAACTTACACAAAGATGCTGGACAACATTTCAGAACAAAACGACTCCCCCACCCCCTTGACAAGAGAATCATCCCCACATCTCTCTTCGAAGAGTTGCTTCTGTGGGTTGCCACCTGCTAATTGAGATTTACTCCGCTGAGTCCCGCTTCTTGGATGAGAAGCGAAACGTCTTCAAAAAAAAAAAGTCCAGTTCCCTTCTGAAAAAGAACCTGTGGGACTGCCTTTCATAGACTTCTTGCGGGGAATTCTTCCTCCCTTCCCACCCACTTTTATTCTGAGATGGCAGAGATGGCAGCCGAGCCACCGCTGGCCTTCCGTTCTGCCTGCCAGCCAGCCAGCCAGCCAGAGCACTTGCTCAAAGGTTTCACCGCGTTGCAGGAACGCGCGGTCTGCCCGGCCCGGGAGCGAGCGAGTTTGGAGACAACCAGCCGCCTCTCCTGAGCCAGTCTCCTGCGACAGGGACGGGGCCGTCGCAGCAGGGACTCAGGGCTTATCGGTTCGCTCATCTTTTCTCCACCCTCATCACCGAAGGCTGCCTGCTAAGATTTCCGTGCCCTCTTCTCCCCCTCTGCCGCCCTCCCCTTTCCCTTTGTGACCACCTCCCATCCTTCGCAGCCTCCCGCAAGGTGGGCAAGAAGCGCCCGCCTCGTTTTCCCTTCGGGGAGGGTGGTGGTGGTGGAGGGAGCCGGGCTGGAGCGGCGGGGGCCCTTCCAGCATTTGGGGGCGGCTGGCTCACTCTGGGGATCCCGCGGTGGGTGGGAGGCTGGATCTGCTCCTTAGATCGACCTGTGCGCATCAGAGGACTGTGGTGCGGGGCAGGAGGAGGAGGTGAGGTGCGGCTTCTGCACATGACCTGGTCCGGGGTTTGGGACTTGCAGGTGTCCTCCGACTGCCCCGCTTTTCGTGACATCCGCTCCGATGAAGCGTCCGACCCATTTTTGCCAAATGTTCTTCTTGGTCTGACCTAATATTTTTCTTTCTGACGGCTGTCATTTTTATGACCTTTATGCTGCCATCTCACACTGACTGTGCCTTTTAAGAGTCCCCCCCCCCAGCAGAATAAAAGCATAAATAAATAATAACATCTTTGGGAATGGGTGTTATGTGCATGATTTCACTGTGGGATCCAACTGTAAACTTTAAACCCTGTGAGGGTCAAGCAGATAGGAGGGGTTCATTTTCCACTGCCAGCCATCCTATAGAGGAAAAGTTTAGGGGACAAAATTTGCAAACAACTTTTCCTCCAAGTTTTGTGTTAAAGTGTCACATACATAAACATTCAGGATACTTGAGTGTTCTGTTCTAGCTGCAAGAGTAGGTTAAAATTCAGTTTGTTTGATTGCTATTTAGGATCGTGTGTGAATCTACTATTGTAACTTACAAATTATTTATAGGCATGTTATATAAAATGAAACGGTTATTTAACAAGCCATGGTTAAGCAAACAAATGTGTGCACAAACCAGCGCATGATCACCAGCTGGTTTAAGATTAATCTAAGGCCATACCAAACATGATGCAGCTTTGCACATTCATGAACTAGATGTTGTTTGGTAGGATAGTTTATGGCAGAATATATTCTGTTGATCAAGCCATTGATAAATATTTTTTTCAAATAGAAAAGTCTCGCACTGCTTCACATTTGTTTTGACTCATTTGTGGATTTTAATGAAGAAACCACATGTGATTATATTGATATTTGTATTTTTCTCATGTTTTCTCAATATGTTAGTCTTTCTTACCAGAAAAAACATTTGGGCAAAATACCAAGTTTGACTGTCAGAACTAGGATCTTTCCTCTGAAAAAAATCCCTCTTCAAAGTGCTTCTGTTGTGAGGATTGGATTCAGATTCTCTCTCTTTTTTTAAATTTCTTATTAAACAAACAAAGACATACATACATACAATACACAACGCAAACAAATTCTACATTAAAATCAAGTCTTACAATTTGAGCCTTAAGAAAAAAGAAAGTTACTTCGGTATATATATATATATATATATATATATATATATATATATATAT
>WNWU01013629.1:4804857-4831518 GCA_012654045.1 Ptyas mucosa | reverse complement strand
CCTTCATTATATAACGATATTTTAAGATTATTTCTTAATTTTGGTTTCCTTTGTTGATATTCCCTTCCTGTCCTATTTGATCGTTTCTTGTTACGTTTTCCTTTTCTCTAGCCAATCGTACCATCGTTGCCAAACTAGATAGTACTCTGTATCTTCCTTATCTTGTATTTCTTTGGTAAGCCATCTCCGCACATTCCATTACTTTTTGTATTATTTTATCCTTTAATGGCGTATCTTCCAATTTCCATATTTGTGCGAACATGATTCTTGCGGCTGTCAGAATATGGATTATCAAATATTGTATTTCCTTTTCATAGTGGTTCGTTAGTATTCCTAATAAGTATGTTTCTGGTCTTAATGGCACTCTCTGGGTGGTAATTTCTCTAACTGTTTTTGAGTCATTTTCCAATTTTTTTTTTACCTTTTGGCATGACCACCACATGTGGTAAAAAGTCCCCCTATATGCTCTACATTTCCAACAGTCCTGTGTGGTATTAGGGAACATCTTTGCCAAATGTGTGAGGGGGAGATGCCACCTGTATTCCTGTTCAGATTCCTCTGAATCTTCAGGGTGATTGCTGTCCCTCCGAGGTCCCTGAGATTCTCTCTTTTGTCTATCAACCTCTCCGTGGTTGATGGTGCCTAAAAAAGGCTTCTAATCAGGAATATTGGAACTACGGGGACGGAGCTTCGTTCCCCTCATTCCTGGCACAGTGACGTCACCGCTGGAAGTCGGATTCAGATTCTCTTGAAGCTAATTCAGAGTCTTAAAACAGAGGAATTAGAGTAAGACACTGGAGCAGAAAGGCAGTGAGCCTGTATCTATTCAATTTGAATTATGGTAGATGTTATTCAAGGTATTCCCTGTCCAGTCCTGTCCAACTCTAGGGGCCAGTGCTCATGTCATATGTCCATGGCCAGCACAGAATGCTGATATCTTCTTGCCAAAGTGATACCGAGTAATCTGCTAGCATTTGCATGCTTTTGAACTGCTAAATTGGCAGGGCCTGGGGCAAGAATGGGAGCTCATCCCATAAAACAATACTTGGGTCTTGAACTGCCAACCTTTTGGTTGACAAGCCCAGCATCTTAACCATTAGGCCACTGCACCCTTCTTAGAATACTAGGACATTATCCCCTCAAGTGTCCCATTGATAAAATTATTAAAAATTTGTCTTGTTTTATACTGGGCTTCACACATTACACAACATCATATTATTTTGCTTTGACTAGGATATTGTACAAACTCAGTTACTGTGGTTTCATCAATTAATTATGGTTGTCAGCCCTACATTTAGATGGGTTTACATATTAGCTATTTCACTTATACAGCATGAGCATAGAAACAGAGCACGGAAACCTTAATGAGAGAAATAAAACACTTCTTGCTTACATAACACATAACTGAATTATAAGTTTTATAATGAATTATAACTGAATATACTAGTATAATTTATTGTGCAGGTTCAGTCCATGATTAATATATAGTTCAGTATATACTTGTAAATTGTCATTAATTCAACCATGTGCAAACATATCATTGAAACATTACCACTCATTTGGGGTAAGTTGCTATCAAAAATAGCTACAATTCTCCAGAATGTCTTCTAGCTCTAACTAGACATCCTGGAGCAGAGACCTTTTGTATATGAAGCACATGACCTATTACTGAGCCAATTTGCCCCAATCTTGTATACTCTAGGTGTGTTAATAAGACTTAAGACTAAGAAAACTAGGAATTGTAGAATGGCACATCTGTTAGCTGTTTAGGGCCTCAGGGAATAGGCCACATACCAATGTAGTAAACAAGAAATAGACTAGACAGCACTGCATAAACTCCCTGAGGTGTGTTTGTAAGCAGGTTGTGTTCACTGTAAATGATATGAAGTATTTTGGAAATTGACTATTAATTAAAAATATTTTATTCTGTAATTTACGAAACAGTATAACAATTATTTATAGTTTGTTTTTCTAAGACAGACCAGTCCTTTGATATGTGGTGAATGTTTTTTTTATCTGCATAGCATTGGCTTGTCCATGCCCTGATATCACTTTTGGAAATATCTACAGTAGTATCAGAAATGTTTCTAAAATCAAAACCATATGTATATATACACAAGTAATCTGAAGAAGTAGAAACAAGTTTGACTTGATGCTTAACCATGGTAGTATAAAACAAATTTGCAGAATTTACACTTTTGCTTTGCTTTTGAAATAAGATTTGATATAATTATATTGCTTTCAATTGCATTAAATATAATGAGGATGCTTTTTGGATTCTTGTAACCAATTCCTATGTATATTATATGCAAAGTAGAAAAATAGACATACTACTAATAAAAATTAAACTTGAATTTATTACATTAAAATATATAACTATATAAATATATATATATGTGTGTGTGTGTGTGTGTGTGTGTGTGTGTGCAAAATACCACTCACACATCATCACAAAATCTTCAGAACCATAAAGCCTACAAACTTGAAATTTGCCACATATATTCCTCTTGGCTTCTACATGCTCACTAAGAAAGGATTTTTTGAAATTACCATCAGAGCATCAGTATTTCCTATATTATTTTTAACATGCTCTGATGCTAAGTAGTTCTACTCCCCCGCCCCACCTGAAAAGTCCAAATGCAAAACACAAACAGAGGAGAAGAGTTTCACTTTCACTTCACAGCAGCAAGCAGCCTTACTATAGAACAGTTGAGCTAAGCCACGGCCAGGCTCCGTCTTGCTCAAACAGCAAATACTGTTTCACTTTCCAAATAGCCCTCTGATACTAAGGAGTTCTACTCCCCCTCTCCACCGGAAAAGAAATCTGTTCCAAATGCAAACCACAAGCAGAGGAGAGGAGTTTCAGTTTTACTTTCACAGCAGCAGGCAGGGTATAGGATAGGGGGAACTTCTATGAGGCAAGCCTGATAGAGAGAAGAGGGATAGGATAGGCTTCTGTGGGCAAGCCTGAGGGAGAGAAGGGGATAGAATAGGGGAGGCGTCATGCCTGGAAACCATATTACCTGTGTGCCTTGAGAATCCAGGCCTGCCACAATCATACCATGGGAAGTTGGTAGGGAAGATTGCATGAGTGAAGTAGAGATAGCCATAACAAACTTCTCTATGAGAAGTTCAAGGCCATGGTGTCTGGCAGCTGTGCAAAGAAAAAATTGGGGAATGTCTTCTGTTCAGGAAAGAACTGATTGGAGCTATGTGGACATGTGGGAGATGTGGGCAAGGTCCTGAACTTTCTTGTGGGTGAGGAAAACCCAGAAGCTTTCAGATTCGGGTTTTCCCAGATGTGCCAATATGACATCCCTAATAAAAGTTAGCTTTGAGGAACTTCAAGCCTTGGACTTTGATTTTGTTGGGGGGTGTTACTTGGAACCCTGACAGGAGGCTTCTGTGGGGTAAGCCTGAGGGAGAGAAGGGGATAGGATAGGATAGGTTTCTGTGGTCCAAGGCTGAGGGAGAGAAAGGGATAGGATAGGGGAGGCTTCTGTGGGGCAAGCCTGAGGGAGAGAAGGGGATAGGATAGGTGTTTCTGAGGGAGAGGGAGAGAAGGGGGAGGGAGAGAAGGGGGATAGGATAGGATAGGCTTCTGTGGGGCAAGGCTGAGGGAGAGAAGGGGAGAGGAGAGGCCGACCGTAGCTACTCATTAATTTTCAAGCTGTTAAGTGTTGATTTATCAAGCCTGATTACATAGTTTTGTAGCAGAGCACGGGTATTCAGCTAGTGTACTTATATAATTAATAATTTTCCCTTCTGGCATATATACATTACAACTTCTGGAAGTCTCAGGGAGCTGCTGTCTTATGATGTGCATCCCTGTTCTAAACTGATTGGAAACAGTATTACGAAGCACCCTCTGCAAGAGTCAGAAAAGACATCAATGCCATCTTATCTGATCTGATAACTCTGATCTGCAATTGGAGTCTGGCTTAAATCTTTGCAGCATTTTGAGCTGAAGGAGAATTGTTTATATTGTATTTTCCACAGATATATTTATTTTCCAGGCTGTTTTTCTCAGTGAACACAAAATTCATTCTAAACGCTTTTGCTCCGCTATATAGTATTTAGGTGGTATCACTTTGATTTATTCCCCTCACTTGTGCATGTCCTCTTAAATCTTTGGGGAAGAATTTTGCATACCACTCATCTCTGGTTCCATCACTAGCATCTCCAGGCAGGTGAGTTTGAAAACTGCAGCTAAGTATTCTAAATGTATTGAGCTTTATGGACCAATGGTGTCCTATGTTCTCATTAGAAAAGGAACAGGCAGCCATTTAATGGCTACTTAACATTTTGGGGAGGGCGGCAAAGAAGGAGATGAGGAATCAAAGCCAGCATACTAGTAGGTAAAATCAGGATTGTCTAGTTTTTCATGGGAGTCAGAAAGAGTTAGGAGTTTCTTTTTGTGTTATGCTTAATTTTAGGACCTATCCTGCTATTTTTGTGCATTTCCTGCCTTAGAAGTGTAGCAGATCACATGGCTGGGACTGGAAAAGAGGAGAGATTTCAAAAAAAATAGTTTGACAAATACATTCATGAGTTTTAGTGCCTTTTGCATTCCGACGTAATAAAGATGGCAATGTGGGCTGTCATTTTTTGAATTCCTGTCTATATGTTTAAATCTCACTAGTTTAAGAAATCCTCCTTAAATTTCCAGCTTTCTCTGAAGCCATGCTCATTGACAATTACTGAATTCTTGTCCAACACATTTGGGTGACATTAATATAGTCTGATAGGCACAAATAATTCAAGGTTTTGTTCTGAAGTGACTTGCAAAATCCAAGTACAAAAACTAAATTGAATAACTGGAATAACTTTTGATATTGTGTGCTAAAAGTGATATTGTTCTTAGAACTTAAATGTTTTGCATAACTTTTTCTATAGTGCAATTCTTTTTTGTGAGTAGAAAAATATGCAACTGTAAAATTTCTTCTATCTTTCAAGGAAGAAAATTATATTCAGAACTGAGACAGATCATAACATCTATCCTTAAATTGTATATAATCATTGGTCACCAGGACAGTCAGCAGATTGTAAAATCATAAAACATATTTTTTTCTGGGAGAATATTAATGTAACATAGACATTTGGTAGAAAATCTGTTTAGTTGTTGGGACTTCCGGTGGCATCGTAGGCATTGGCGGTTGCTCCTTCGGGAGCGGCAGCCTCGAGATCGTGTTAAAGTCACGAGAACAGCGAAAATCAGCTCTCTAGTGGCTTGGAAACTTTCCCCTCAGGAATAGGGGGGAAAGAGAGCAGCCGGGCGTGGGTAGAGCTCCCCAAGAGCCCCAGGAATAATTCTGGGGCTTGAAGGGTGAGAGCTCCCTGGAAGCCCGACAGAGCTCCGGATCCGGGATGCTTCTGCTTTAAGCAGAACAAGACGCCACAACCACCCCTGCAATAATCTTTCAAAATACTGGATACAAAAGCAGGCAGAGCAAAGACAGGAGCGATCATAATTGCAAGTACCAAACTTTAACTCTGAATGTGTATTATATACTTCCTTCTAGATTATTAAGGGAAGAAAGAGAAAGGAAATGGCGCCGGAGGTTTAATGGGGCATGGAAGTGAAAGTTAAGAGCAAACTATTGTCTAGTGCTGACAGCCCCTGTTTAAAACTATTGGATTTTACTTTAAAAGAATGAAGATTTAAAATTGACTTTAGATGAATTAAAAATTTACTGAGGACTGGAAATTAACTTGATTTAGTGGACTTATTGTTTTGGCTGTTGCAAAAATTTAAAATTAATATTGAAAACTAGAAAATGGCTTCAAGGCAAATAAAAACTGTTGCGCCTCAAAGTGCTGGGGGATTACAGCCCAACTATCTAAATTGCAATCTTTGTCAGCTCCAATGGAATCACAAATATTAACATTGGAAGCTTTGCAGGAAGCTTTAAAGACACAAGCCTCTGTTTTAGAAGAAAAAATTACTTCTGTCTTTGAAGAAAAAATGCGGGATGTGGCTGAAGAGATGGCAGAAATTAAAGAGATAATTCAAACTTGAAATAAGGAGATCAGAGAAGATATTGTTTTGGCATTTCAGGGTCTGGCAACCCATATTGAAGGGCTGGATGAAAGAGTGGATGAAATTAATCAATCTAATGTGAATTTGGAAAATAAAATGGCCGAGGTCCAGACATCCCTCCAGCATCGCTGTCTTCTCTGAGTGCTGGGCGTTCTCCACAGCCGGCGCGACCCCCAGTAAATCCCCATGCTCAAAGGACTCCTAGTCGCAAGGACCTCTCACCATCACCAGCACCCGTGAGCCCCATAAACCCCCGATTCCCACCCCCTTTGGAGCGTGGTTTGCACGGTGTTTTCTGGTTTCTGATGTCAAGTGCTGCTTGACGCTCGACAGGCGGCCCCCTCTACCAGGTTTCCATCTAAAGGAAAAGAATACTTATTAGAACAAATATCCATGTAAAATCATACAATTTACAACATTTATCCACGTAGGGGCCATGTGTTTTTGGGGTGTTCTCTATGGTATTTCCTGATCAGGCGTGGAGCGTTTACATCCTCTACTGGGACCCATGTCGCTTCGGTATCCAGATATCCCACCCACCGGACCAGGTATTGCAACCGGCCTCTACGATATTGTGAATCCATTATATCCTGCACTTCATAATGTGACCCTGACACTGGTCCTGGCGGTGTTTGTGGCCGCTGAAAAGCGGTGACAGGTTTTAGTAAACTTGAATGGAAAACAGGATGTATTTTGCTGAGCAGAGGAGGTAATTTTAACATTACGGTCACTGGATTTATCACTTTTATTATGGGGAAAGGACCCACATACTTGGGCTCTAGTTTTTTGCTAGGTATTTTTAGTCGGAGGTATTTAGTCGATAGATACACACAGTCTCCGACTTGGAAAACTGGAGGGGTAGCCCGTGTTTTATCAGCATATTGTTTATATTCATGTGAAGCTTTATTTAAGGCTTCTTTTACGTGGGGCCATATCTTCTGGATTTTACATGACCAGTCGTGAGGAGTAGTTATTTCTGGGGTTTTCAGGTCTAGTTTGGGGATGGCAGTAAATTTCCTTCCCATAACTACTCGAAATGGGGTATATCCGGTGCTACGGTGAACTGAGTTATTATACGCCGTTTCAGCGAACGTTAGGAACTCTACCCAGTCTTTCTGTTGATACGAAACATAAGAACGTAGGTATCGCTCTACCATGGCATTAGCGCACTCTACAGCTCCATTAGTGCTGGGATGATATGCTGAACTCAGCCCTTGTGTTGACCCAATACTATGTAGAAATTCCCGCCAGAATTTGGCTGTAAATTGTACCCCCCTATCTGATATAATCCGTCTGGGTACTCCATGTATACGATAAACATGTTGAAGGAACATCTTCACCAGCCGTTGTGCCGATGGGAGTCCTTTACATGGAATAAAATGAGCCTGTTTTGAAAAAAGATCAAGCACAGTCCAGATAACCGTATATCCTTTACTATTAGGGAGGACTACGATGAAGTCCATGGAAATCTCCTCCCATGGTTTTTCTGGTTCAGCTACTTTTTGTAATAATCCCAATGGTTTTCCGGACTTTGGTTTGGAAATGGCACATACATGACAGCCTCGGACATACTCTTCAATGTCTTTTCGCATTTTTGGCCACCAAAATTGCCTCCTGACCAAGTGCAACATCTTTAGAAATCCAAAATGCCCAGCCGTTTTGCTGTCATGGCATTGTGTTAGAACCGGTTGCCGCAACGTAACAGGGACGTATAATTTATCCCTGCACCAGGCTAACTCATCACAATAGGTTATGGTCGATCGATTTTTTAGGAGCCACTCGTCAGTGCTTAGTTCTTTTTTTAGTTTCGCTGTCCAGTCATGGATCTGCCGATGTCCCCCTGCACATGTCTCATTTGACTTGGATGGTAGTAGGGCTTGTAACACCTCATTTCTTTTGCTCTTGTACTGCAGCAGGCATGATAAAGCATCAGCCAAGAACATCTTCCCTGCCGGTTTGTACTTAAGGGTAAAACGAAAACGTTGAAAATACTGTGCCCATCTGACCTGTTTCGGGGACAGTTTGCGGGGCATTTGCAGGGCATCTAAATTTTTGTGGTCCGTCCATACCTCAAATGGCTGCGTGGTACCTTCCAATAGATGCCGCCATGTTTGCAAAGCCCATTTTACGGCGAATGCCTCCTTCTCCCAGATAGCCCAATTACGTTCAGTTGTTGTGAATTTCCGGGAGGTGTATGCACAGGGTCTAAGGCTGCCATCCACATTCTTCTGTAATAGAACAGCGCCAATAGCCACGTCACTAGCGTCGGCTTGTATGACGAACGGCTGTGACGTGTCAGGGTGTTTTAGCACAGGTTCGTTGGCAAACAGATTTTTTAGGGTTTTGAATGCCTTCTGGCAACTAGGTGTCCAATGTAACACGTGCCCTGGCTTAGGCCATCCCTTAGAGGTTAAACCTTTTGTGTGTAACAGCTCTGTCAATGGTAATGCTGTTTTTGCGAAAGAAGGGATGAAATGACTGTAAAAATTGGTGAACCCTAAAAAACTTTGTAATTGCCATCGGGTCCATGGGGCTTGACAATTGAGCACTGCTTCCACCTTTTTCGGATCCATCTGTATTCCAACGTCACTAATTCGGAAGCTGAGGTAGTCTATCTCCTTCCGGTGGAACTCACACTTCGGTAGTTTGACAAACAAACGAGCCTCCAGTAATTTGGTTAATACCTGCCTGACTAGGTGGACGTGTTCTTCCATGGTATTAGTGTAGATAAGTATATCATCAAGATATACCAAAACTCCCCAATATAGATGTTTATGTAACACTCCATTAATGAGCTGCATGAACACGGCTGGTGTGCCCTGCAATCCAAATGGCATTACTAAGAACTGGTAACTTCCGAGTGGAGTGTTGAACATGATCTTCCATTCGTCACCAGGGTGGATACAGACATGGTAATAGGCCTCTCGGAGGTCCAATTTAGTGAAGAACTTCCCGGTGGCCAGCGTTGTTAACAGGTCCGTCATCAACGGGAGGGGATACAGAGGTTCAACACACACAGCATTTAAACCCCGGTAGTCAACACAAAGATGTAATCCTCCGTCTTTTTTTCCCCAGAATAAGACCGGAGCCGCCATATGTGAACGACTGGGTTGGATAAAGCCTCTTGCTAAGTTTTTATCAATGTAGTCTCGTAATTCGTCCAACTCTTTCGAGGTCATTGAGTACATCCGGGCTTTGGCAGCTTAGCCCTGGGAATCAATTCAATACCGCAATCCGTGTCCCAATGTGGTGGTAAAACATTGCATTCATTTTCACTAAACACGCGTGTTAGATCATTGTAGACTTGGGGGTATTTTGGGTCGTTGCTTTCCTCACATCTAGCACTGGGCTCCGGGCCAATTGGCAGTCGCACTTTACGAAAAAAACCCTCCCACCAGATGGTCGGCTGCCATTTGTCTAACCACACGAGGCCGAGAATGACTGGTTCAATCATTTGCTTGATCACCACAAAGCGTATGAGCTCTCGGTGTTCCCCTATGGCTAAAACTACCGGTTCTGTGACCTGCGCAGTTGGCTCCCCCCCCAGCAGTGTTCCATCTACCAGCTCGAACCAGATGGGGGTGTATAGAGAGATCACACGAATCCCTAGGTCTTCCGCTATAGACTGGTGGATAAGGCATCTAGTACACCCAGTGTTGAGTAACGCTTCCTGTGAGCTCTCTCGTTTTGTTGTGGGGTGTTGCAGGGTTATTGGTATTAAGAAAGGGCGGATGGGGTCACTCACCATGGGATCTTGGACCTCCTCTTCATTGTCGGTTGTCTCAGTTGGTTCAGGAACCCGAGCTGTGCCAGGTGGCCCACTCACAGTAGAATGTGTCGTGGCATCCAATAAGGACATCTGGGTCGCAGCTCTGGAGCATTCTGGTGTCCATACGGGTCGTTCCTTCAGCATGGTGTTAGCACCCGTTGGTCGAGGTGTTAATATGTGGGGGGGTGGTGGTAGGGGACAGTCAGCTGCCCTGTGCCCCTCTTGATTACATCTAAAACACTGAAAGGGCTGCCTCCCTGGCTCTCCACTCCCAAAACCTGGAATCGGGGTTGGCCAAGCTACATTGCTAGTAGCAGACCGCCCCATAGCCCCCCGCTTCTGTTGAGTTGGTTGGGTCTGTTGACTCCATCCGCGGGGTCTAAACTCTCGTAACCCTATGTCTAAATCGACTGCCGCTTTATACCACTCGGATAAACAGGAGCCTAAACCCCGATAAACACAGGCCTGTCTTATATCTCTATCCAGCCTGGTTTGGAACTGATGTATGAGGAGCCGTTCCGGCCATGACCGGAGCTTCCCGGCGAGGTTCCGAAATTCTCTAACATAATCCTTTGCTGGACGCCCACGTTGCCTTAAGCAGACGAGTTTCCCCTCAATGACCTGAGTCCGGGTTTCATCCTCGAAACGCCCTCTCAATGCTTCCAGGAAGAGGCCCAGATCTGTCAACTCACGAGCGTGCTCACTATGCAGGTCGGCCACCCAGTTCGCTGCTTCACCTGTGAGCACCGCCGTCACCGCGACGACCATGGACCATTGTGATGGGTATAGCCTGCCATAAAGGTCCATATGGCTAATGACCTGGCTAAGAAACAGTGCTACTTTTCCAGACGGCCCATCGAAAGCAGCCTGCAAGGGAGGCAGGCCCCACAAATTCTGGGGATGCCATAAACCGGGGCCCCATATCGGGAAAGAGTCTGTTTGGCAGGCCTGCGGTGGCCTATTCCCTATCCTGCTCTGATCTAGGCCCTTGTTCCACTCCTTGGTCCTTACTAGGACGCGCTGCTCGCGGCGGTCTGCGGGTTACGTCCCCCCCAAGGAGGGCGCGGTACCGGTGGCTCCGGAGAGTTCCTCCCGTCGCACGCGACTTGCCCGTAGGTCTGGCTTGAACGTGGGGCTAGCGAGCCGGAATTTGCTATCCGACCCACTTCCTAACACCGCGCCTCCCTGCCAACTGCCAGACTGTTCAATATTGGGAGCCCATGGCTGCTAGGATGGTGCGTCGTGGAAGCTAGCCTCCCCGAAACAGTCCCATAAAATGTTCATTGTGGTGGCCCCTGGCCCAGTGGAGTAACTCCACTCTCCCTCGTCGTCCTCGACCCATTGCCTCTCTCTCCAGCCCTGGAACTGCACACCTACATGAGGTGGAGTCTGTGCCCTTGTTCCCGTTAGGGCCAAACTATGCCACCATTGGCCAGTGCCGGCTGGAGCAGACACCCCCAGGCTCTGCGACTCCCGCTCCTCCGGTCCCACCTCTCTCGGAGGCTCCCGTCGTTTTGGCCGCACCACCAGCTGGTCGTCTAGTTCAGGCAAAATGGCAACGGTGTCCTCCATCTTGGCTTCTGTCTCCGGCGTCTCCACAGGCATTGCGTCCGCTGCAACGCCTTCCGCCATCGCGCCGCGCCCACAACACTGCCGGGCTGCAAGGAGGCTGGTTGGAGGAGCCGCGTCTTCCTCTCGGCCCTCGACAGTCCATGATCACAGGCACACTCA
Source organism: Ptyas mucosa (assembly GCA_012654045.1). Taxonomy (NCBI): domain Eukaryota; kingdom Metazoa; phylum Chordata; class Lepidosauria; order Squamata; family Colubridae; genus Ptyas; species Ptyas mucosa. The sequence goes on along the minus strand of WNWU01013629.1, from coordinate 4,819,978 downwards.
AAGAAACACACTCAAGGCGCTCAGCCGAGGAGAATCTTGGTTTATTCTGTGACAACAGCTCTTTTACCTGAGCCGGAATGCAAAGCAATGCAAAGACGCGGCTATCGGGAGGCTCACCCACCGGTCTTTTATGGGATAGCAGCACGGGGCATAGCCTTCCATGCCCCTTTAAATTCCCTGCCAGTCATTTCCCGGTCGCATAGTTCTGACGTCATCATTTCGCCTCCCGTTTCCCTCCAGCATCGCGTCTTCTCTGAGTGCTGGGCATTCTCCACAGCTGGCGCGACCCCCAGTAAACCCCCGTGCTCAAAGGACTCCTAGTCGCAAGGACCTCTCACCATCACCAGCACCCGTGAGCCCCATAATCCCCCGATTCCCCCCCCTTTGGAGCATGGTTTGCATGGCGTTTTCTGGTTTCTGATGTCGAGTGCTGCTTGACGCTCGACAATTAACATTGGAAGCTTTGCAGGAAGGTTTAAAGACACAAGCCTCTGTTTTAGAAGAAAAAATTACTTCTGTCTTTGAAGAAAAAATGCGGGATGTGGCTGAAGAGATGGCAGAAATTAAAGAGATAATTCAAACTTGAAATAAGGAGATCAGAGAAGAATTGTTTTGGCATTTCAGGGTCTGGCAACCCATATTGAAGGGCTGGATGAAAGAGTGGATGAAATTAATCAATCTAATGTGAATTTGGAAAATAAAATGGGCGAGGTCCAGACAAAGATGGAGAGGGCAGACCTAGAAGTGACAATGATACAATATAGGGCAATGGAGTTTGCCCTGAGAGTAAGAGGCCTGAGAGAAAATAATCAAGAGAACTTGCGAGAGATTTTTGCAGAAGCCTTTGCACAGATAATTGGAGAACAAAAGGCAGATCTTGAATGGCAAATTGACAAAATTTATCGCATTAATTCATGGGTTGCCAGACAGAAACATTTACCAAGAGATATTGTAATTTACTTCGCAACAAGGAGGATACGAAATGAAATTTTACAAGCTTCATACAAAAATAAATTTCAAGTGGCAGGGCAGGAGGTTTTAATATTGAAAGAAATTCCTCCCAAAATGTTGAAAACCAGAAAGGACTATGCTTTTTTGGTGGAAGAACTTAGAAATTGCCAGATACAGTACAGATGGGAAGTTCCAGTTGGATTAGTGGTGAATTACTCAGGAGGAAGATATTGTCTCAATGCAGTTTGGAAGGCAAGAGACTTTTACACAAATGTATTAAAGGCTGGATGCCCACCTTCTCCAGAAGCTAGAAGAAGAAAGGAAGCAGAGGAGGCAAGAAAGGGGGAGAAAGAAGAAATGCAGGCACAGGCCCAAGGAGGGGTTTTGATTACTCAAGAAGATTTAATACAACTTTCGGGCACTGTTCAAACTTTAGAGTTATTTGAAAAAATAGAGGAACCAAAGGATCAAAGACAGACCCGAGCAGCAACTAAGTGCAGAGAAGAATTAAAGGTGCAGCAAATTCAGATGAAAACTCAAGAAATCACAAAAACAGAAGCAGTGGGAGGAGCAAGGCTGAAGAGAAAAATGCAGGAAGATTTTCAGCTGATGCTCCAAAAGCTTCAAGGTGCCAAGAATGGCAACTAGGAATGTCAATGGTTTAAATTCACTGCAAAAGAGGAGGAAAATATTTCATTTGAAACAGTATAAAAATGAAGTAATTTGCTTGCATGAGACACATATTAGATTGAAAGATCAAAAATATTTGATAAACGCAAGATTGGGAACACACTTTGTAGCATCTGCACCCAGAAAAGAAAAATGGCATAGTTATATACTTAAAAAAAGACTTAATAGCTAAACTAATTGAAGCAGATGATCAAGGATGATATATAGCAATTGAAATGTTAATAGAGGGGGAAAAATACTTTTAATTGGAGTATATGCACCTAACCAACAACAAGAAAAATTTTACAAGCTTTTACATACTAAACTAATACAATGGGATTACAAATCGTGTATATTACTGGGTGATTGGAATGGAGTTTTGGATACTAAAAAAGACAAAAAAAGCACCTTCGCAAAATATTCAAACGCACGCTAGATTAACTAAATCTTTCTTTGATATGATGAAAGATATGGAGTTGAGAGATATCTGGCGAGAATGGAATGTTGAAGAAAAAGACTTTACTTTTTTTTTTGGATAGACACCAATCCCTTTCTAGGATTGATTTTATATTAATTACTAATGATTTTCTTTCTAGGGTGAAGAAGATGAAGTCATAACTTGGACATAACAGACGTCCAAGAACATTAACAGATCATAGCCCGGTTTGGATGGAACTGGAACATGAAAAGGGATCTGGGAGGTCCTGGCAGTTAAATGAAAATTAGAATTAGAAATGAGGAAAATGTGAAAGAATGTAAAAAAAAATTGAAGGAATTTTTTGTTATGAATATGCATAAAGGTACATCCATGGAAGTGGTATGGGATGCAAGCAAAGCATATATGAGAGGTATTTTAATATATTTGAATAATAAACACAGATGCAGACAGGAAAAAAATGGAACAATTTAGAAGAAGAAATAAAAAAGAAAGAGCAAGTATTAACATTGAATCCAGCAGATAAGAAAACAAAAGAAGCAATTAATTTATTGCGAGGGCAATTTAATATGTTGATGGCAGACCAGGCTGCAACTAGTCTGCAATATCTAAACATAATACTTTCTGTAATGCTAACAAACCAGGTAGATGGTTAGCATATTTGTTAAGGAAAAAACAAAAGCTACGTACTATAGAGAAAATAGAATATAAAGGTAAAGAGGTGTATCAGCAAAATATGATTAAAAAAGCATTTTTAGAATTTTATACGAGGTTGTATGCTAGTGATAAAATTCAAGGCATAGATATAGATAGATACCTACAGAAGGAGAATATTTCTATAGTTACAGAAGAGCAAAGGGAAGGTTTGACTCAACCAATAACTTCTGAAGAAATTGTCTTAGCAGTTAAGCAGTTGAAAGTGGGTAAAACTCCTGGGATAGATGGATTGACAGCTGTTTATTATAAAAATTTGCAGTTAGAAATGGTGGAACCGCTTAAGGAATTATTTATTAAAATACAATCTGGAGGAGATGTACCCCCATCTTGGAGAACAGCATTTATTTCTTTGATTCCAAAGGAGGATCAAGACCATAGTCAGCCAAAAAATTATAGGCCTATATCGCTTTTAAATACAGATTACAAGATTTTTGCTAAAATATTAGCAAATAGGTTAATGTTAGTTATGCAACAAATGATTCATAATGATCAAACTGGTTTTATAAATGGGAAACAAATGAAAAGTAATGTAAGGCAAATAGTTAACATACTGGAATATTTGGGGAAGAACAACCAAGTCCCTGTGGTGCTTATATTTTTGGATGCAGAGAAGGCCTTTGATCGATTGAATTGGAATTTTTTATTGAAAATAATAGAAAAGATGCAGTTTGGAGAGTATTTTATACAATCTATTAAGGCAATATATCAGAAACAAACAGCACAAATAATAATTAATGGTAGTTTAACAGAAACTTTTAATATTGAAAAAGGAACAAGACAAGGATGTCCTTTGTCTCCATTACTGTTTATTTTGACTTTGGAATTTTTGTTGAATAAAATACGTAGTTCAGATAAAATAAAGGGAATTAAAATTAGGCATTATGATTATAGATTACGAGCATTTGCAGATGACTTGGTTGTTACTTTAACCCAACCAGTACAATCGGTTACAGATTTAATGGATATAATTAATCAATATGGACAAGTATCTGGATTTAAAATAAATGCAGGGAAAATAAAGATAATAACTAAAAATATGACTATAAATCAAAAAGAAAAAATAGAAAGAGTAACAGGATTTGAAATAGTAAAGAAAGTTAAATATTTAGGGTTTATATTATGACTTCAAATGTGAAATCATACAAGTACAATTACAAACCATTGTGGCAAAAAATACGGAAAGAGATGGAAAACTGGAAAAAACTACAACTGTCTTTGTTGGGAAGAATAGCAGCAGTAAAAATGAATGTTTTGCCAAAGTTTTTATTTCTTTTTCAAAGATACCAATACTTTAAAAAGGTGCAAATTTGAAGGAATGGCAGAAGGGTATTAGTAACTTTGTTTGGGCAGGAAAGAGACCGAGAATAAAGCAAAAAATAATGCAAGATATACGTGAAAGGTCTCAAAATGCCCAATTTAAGATTGTAGTATGAGGCAAGCTGCCCTTTCAGCAATTAGTGATTGGACTAACTCAACAGAAGAGAGAATATTGAATATTGAGGGATATGATTTGGTATATGGCTGGCATGCATATTTATTATATGATTAAAAGGTGGATAAGAATTTTAAAAGTCATATATTAAGGAATGCGTTATTACGTGTCTGCAAAAAGTATCAATATAAACTAAACAATAAAATACCTATATGGGCAATACCCAGACATGCGATAGAGAATATAAGTGTGGAACAAAAACAAGATGTGATTACTTACAAAGAGCTTCTTATTATGGAAGAAGGGACATTGCAGTTAAAGTCTTTGAATGTATTAAAAGAAGAAAGGATAATTCAAACTTGGTTTCAGTATGGACAGCTGCAAGCTAGATGGAAAGAGGATCAGAAAATTGGTATCTTGCAAAATGAGGAAAACTTGGTAAAACAAATTAGAGACCAAAGTCAAATGCATATAAAAAGGTTGTATAATGCACTGATAGAAATAGATTCGGAAACAGAGTTAGTTAAAGACTGTATGATAAAATGGGCACAAAATATTGAGGAACCAATAATGATGGAAACCTAGGAAAAAATATGGGTTAGAAATGTAAAATTCATGCAAGCCCAAAACTTGAGAAAAAAATTTTATAAAATGTTTTATAGATGGCATCTAGATCCTAAAAAGTTAGCTTGTATGTATCCAAGTTTACAATCCAAGTGTTGGAGATGTAAGTTTGATGATGCCACGTATTATCATATATGGTGGACATGTAAAAAAATCAAGGCATTTTGGATAAAAATATGGTGGATTATGTAAAATATTCTTAAAAAGAAGATAAAGTTTACCCCACAGTTGTTCTTATTGGGTATAATTACAGATTGTACAGTTATAGAGACTAATTTGATTTTGAATTTAATAACTGCAGCCAGACTTTTGGTGGCGCAGCACTGGAAGAAGGAAGATCTACCTACTATTGAAGAATGGACCCTAAAAGTAGTGAATCTAGCGGAGATGGCTAAAATTTCAGCATATTTGAAGGACTATTCAAATGAAAGATATATATTGGAATGGAGAAGATAGATTGACTATATTCAAAATAAATAAGGTAGGTAAATTGAGGACCCAGTTTGTGGGGGCAATAAGCTGACTTTGTATAAATATACAAAAGTATGAAGGCTATTGCTTAGTGCATTGTAAGCTGCCCTAAAAAAAATAGCTTATGAATGAAAAAAAAGGGGGGGGGAAGATATTTAAAGGAATTCTTATACTTAGTTATGTAAAGGGGAGTTAAAGTGCAAGAGGGAGATAGGAGTCTATAGATAGTTTGCATATGTTAGCTTATGTTTGTTAACTGCTATACCCTGTATTTTGCTCTGGGAAGTCCGGGGGGGGGGGGTTGGGGGGGGAGGGTAGGGAGGGGAGAAAATTGTTTGTAAAAAAATTTTTTTTTAAACTTTTCAATAAAAAAAATCTGTTTAGTTGTTCTTATAGCTAATAAAGAAAGACTGACTTTATGATGAAGTTGATTCCTGACATTACTTCTAGCCTTTCCTTCCACCTCCCTCTTCATCTGCTATATGATCGATGTTAGTTTGGAATTTAATTGCTATTGGTTGTTTTTCCCTGAGTTATTTAAATTGATCATATCAACATAAAACATGGAGGGGGGGGATGAAAATAGAAATCCAGAAAGGATAAACAAATGAATGTAAAAAGTTCAATATTAAAATAAATATTAAATCGGTTTCTTTTCTTTTCTTTTATTTTATTTTTTTCAGTAAAATTTGGATGAAAAGCCACATTGCCCAAATGGACTGGATGATTAAATGGGGTTCTTGTGTGTGAATGCAAAGGACCGTCTGTTGAGGCATTTGTTCACATTTCTTGAGCAACATAAATACATGGAGGAGACCCAACTAAGGAAATAGATCAGCCACAGTGATAAACTGTCAAAATAACAAATTAACCATTAGTTTGCTGGAAGTTTAGCAACAGTGAGATGGCCACATGGTTGATTAATCTTTTCTTTTTACTGATAGTAAATAACTTGGCAGGAATGACTTGGAAGGTCAGTGGTCATAAAAATAAAGTACGAAATACATAAAAAAATAATAACAGTAAGGAAGAGGAGGACAGAACATCCCTAAACATTTCCATTTCTTTGAAGTGCTTTTAATCACTTGAGTTGGGTTTCTATATAGCCTACAGCAATATCAACATATGTCACTTGAACTAAAACTATAAAGGTAAAGGTTCCCCTCGCACATATGGACTAGTGGTTCCTGACACTAGGGGGCAATACTCATCTCCGTTTCAAAGCCGAAGAGCCAGCGCTGTCCGAAGACATCTCCGTGGTCATGTGGCCAGCATGACTAAATGCCAAAGGCGCATGGAACGCTGTTGTCTTCCCACAAAAGGTGGACCCTATTTTTCTACTTGCATTTTTTACTTGCTTTCGAACTGCTAGGTTGGCAGAACCTGGGACAAGTAACAGGAGCACTAGGAATTCGAAACGCTGAGCTACCAACCTTTCAATCAACAAGCTCAGCGTCTTAGCCACTGAGCCACTGCATCCCTTTAAAAAACTATAAAACCACAACATAAATATAAACTTCCAGTTTGGCGTCCCAGTGATGCAGTCGGGGAAATAGCGGGCTCTAATGAGCCCTGTGAAAACCCCGACTGATGAGCCACTGCCGAAGGATCTTTGGACCAAACCTGTCTTGTAGGGACAGGGGAAGGAGAGGGGCACCTCAGATGGCTGAGAGGAACAGGCAAGTTCCTCGGAGGTCAGAGGGAACCCTCTGAGTTGGTGGGGGGGGGGGAGGCAGCCATGGCGCCTGCCACGAAGCTGCGACAAACCGGGAAAAGAATTGTGCAGGAAGAAAGAAGAAAGAAAGAACAATGTGCTTTGAAGCCAGGTGAGTGACACCAACCCAGGCGAGAAACATCGTTAGAGTATGGACTTTTACTAATAAGACCCCTAGCCTTAAACAGCGGCTGTAGGTTTGAGGGGCTTAAAGATTTTGTAAAGTAACAATAGGGGATAACGACCCATTAAGGAATTTACTTTAGTACTGATTGTTTTGGACGAATTGGCTATTAACAAATTAGAAAACTGAGTTTTCCTTCAAATTGGAACAGATTTGATCTTTGGAAAAAGAGAAAAGCAACAAATAAGGACTTAACACTTTTAAAAGTTAGATGAAGCGAGGCAAATGGATAGTTTGTTACAAAATGGAGATTGCTGTGACTAAGCGAAGTGTGAATTGTGGAGACTCGCCTTTTGCTTGAAAAAGAACTATTTTGACTGGCTATTTACCCTGGATTACTTAGAAAATAACTATGGATTTTTGGACTTTGGAGATTCCTATTCTGCCTATGGGTGGTTTTATAAAGAAAGAAGAAATATAATGGAACTAATAAAATCAAAACTATCTGACTCAGGAACAAAAAAAGTGGTGCAGGAACAAAAGTAGGGAAACCGATGGATTCTACATGGAACAGACTTTACAATAGAATTAAAATGATATATAGAGTTTCAAATATGGATATACTGATTTTGAAGTGGAATACTTATGGACAGATAGAGAAATGAAGAAATAAAATAAATAAAATTAAAATGTAATATTTAAATGTTTAAATGAGTTTTAAACATAAGCAGGAGGTGTCTATGGAGAAATAAAGATGGAAAATAAAAGAAGGTAACTAAAATAGAAATTTGATGTGAAGGGGGTTAAAATGATATTTTTACAAAAGCATAAGAGTATATATTAATATGAGACAAACCTAAGAAAAATTTTTAGACTATGGGAGAATAAGTGGAGAATATGTTTTGTGTAACATATTATAATCTTAAATTGTAAAATTTATTAGACTATGGGAGAACAAGTGGAGAATGTGTCTGATGTAACATGTTTTAATCTTAAATTGTAAACAAAGTTGAGAATGGCAAATATGATTAAATGTGAATGATTAATGAACTATTGGATGATAAAATAAGAAACACAGACTTATTGTGTTTCTTATTTTTGTCACAAATTGCGATTGAATTTAATGTTTGCTGGAAATGATCAACATTAAGAAATAGGTTGGGAAACACCCTGGAAGAGTAAAACAAGATATGCTGGGGATCAGCCAAACAAGATGTGGAGGTGTGGAGGAGAATATGCTGGAAAACAGCCAAATTAATATGAGGTGAAAAAGAATATGTTGGAAGACAATTAAAATGAAGCGAAACGATCTTTAGATTAATCTGTGTAAAATGAATTGTGTAATAGATGATAAGCTCAAGAAAATTAAGTGTAAATTGACAAAGTTTAAAATCTGAAGATTGGATGAAATGGGTCTAGACATTAAGAAATACAGATAGAATTTTGATTTATAAATTGAAATAAAAATAGAGTTGTACATATTGGAAATTAAGATTTGTGGTGGTAAGGTAAATACTTAGATCAAGAGGTTATAATATTTCTTAAATTTGTGTTTTGATATTGATGTTAAAAGAAGTAATGGAGACAATTTAGGAAAGAGAATGAATTTTGATTTATAATTGGATATAAAAATGAGTGGAGTTTATTTGGGAATTAAGATTTGTGGTGATATAATAGTATGGCCTAAATTAAGATTTTATAATTTATGTTAAAAAAATTTGTTTTGATTTGTAATTTTAAAAGATGCAATGAGGAAATTTTGAATGGAGTTTGTTAAAAAATGTAAGCGATTGTACCTGTTTATGACTGGATCAAGACTTCATTCTTAAAAGATATATTTTATGTTTATGTTTGAAAAAAATATTTTTCAAAAAAACCCTACAACATAAATAACATACCTTATTTAAAACAAGATGGACAAAATATTATAATTATCCAATGTCTTACGTACTATCAAATTCCATCCTCTTTCAATAGTATAAAATATCAATGTTGTGCTCCTTCACTGTACTATTTCATGTCTAGAAAGTACATTTTCAACAATGTCTGGAGTAGTTATTTTGGTGTCTGTTGGTGTCTGTTGCATGTCAACTGAAGAAAAGTTGTAGATGTATGGCTCCATGTAGGCAGGGACTAATTATAACATTCCTAACAAGAAATCTGAAAGAGATTTGGAGGGGTTTGGTTGAGACCTTCAGGTAGAGGCACGTTAAAGGGTTCAGTATGAAACATTTATTTAGCGAGAGGAACCATTCCGACTGCTTTCAGAATCAGAATGTGTTACAAGGATTTAGCCCAATAAATACTCGAGGTCGTTGCTTTATAACATTCAGTATTTATTTATCTATCTCTGCTCTCTTACAGATGGAGCTGAAGAACTGTCAGAACGCCTCATGCACGCCCCTTTTATACCATGGAGGCGTGGCTAGAGGTAAGAGGGTGGGGCAATGAACATGTGGAGTTGGATGTCAAACATAACAATATACAACACTGATTATTATGAATATGTTAGGCATTTACATATGACAGAATGATCTGCTTCAAGGTCAGAACAAGCCAAAACAATCCCCCTTCTCATGGAGAAAAAGAGTATCACTTTCAGAAAATGGATATACAAATTAGAAAGGAACCATTCATTCACATACTGCTTTTCTCTAGTAACTACCCTCAGAAGATGCTTCTGTTATTTGAAGATCTGCATATCAGTGGCAGGCGGATGTAAATTAAATGATGATTTGCCTAGTATTAAACCAAGAATAATCTAGATATCTTGCTCGATGAAGTTGTGGAAGACTGGGCAATTTCAGTGAATGTTGCTATCAGCAGAGTTCTGGAATATAGGTGCACAACTGGAGGTGAAATAGAAGTACAACACTACAGAGATTTAGATTTTATTAAGTACCAGAAAATATTTGGACACAAACTCCCAAATATGCTTTCCCTAAGGAGGGAATGGGTTGCATTCCATATGCCTGAAAGTAAAGATAACAGAACAGAATCAATAACAGAATTGGAAGGGATTTTGGAGGTCTTCTAGTCCAACCCGCTGCTCAAACAGGAAACTCTATACCATTTCAGACAATCTCTTCTTAAAAACCTCCAGTTTTGGAGCACCCACAACTTCTGGAGGCAAGTCATTCCACTAATTAATTGTTCTAACTGTCAGGAAATTTCTCCTTAAAAGTTCTCCTTAAAAAAATATAGCAGAGCAGTTTTTAAAACAATCCTTGGGGAAAAGATAATACTAGCTAGGAACAATCTAGTTTCAGTTGCCAGTGGGCCAAAAGGATGAGGGGGGAAATGGTTTTGATATCCAAGTGGGATAAGAACAGAAATAGAGCATAACAGGAAGGGAGGGAGGGATAGAGAGAGGGAGGGATAGAGGGGCCATAAGACACATTTTAGAAAACTTAAGTTTGTGTATTTGTTTCTATATTATTTAAATGTATATAGCCACCCATCTTATGTGCATGGCTGTGGGTGAATTATAAATGATCAAGGCAAATATTAAAACAACAAAAAGAACAATACAATGGTTTAAATGGAAGAAAAAGAAAAGCAGATAGGAAGCCATTATAAATATTGAGTGCTGGAAGCCTAAATAGTAAAATTGAAGAACTCAATTTTAAAAGAGGTGATACTAAGGAATCTTTTAAAAACATGACTATTTGTGCACTTTGTATAGGATGGTTTCATTAAAACAGGGATCACAGATATAAGGTATAAGCAGAAAAAAAAAGAATCAACAAGTTCTCTATCAAAGATTAGACTGAGTAAAGAATGTACAGGTAGTCCTCAATTTACAGTCAATCATTTAGTGACTGTTCAAAGTTAACAATGGCACTGAAAAAAATGACTTATGACCATTTTTCACACAAACATTGCAGCATCCCCATAGTCAAGTGATTGAAGTTTTGATGCTTGGCAACTGACACATATTTTAATGGTTGCAGTGTCTTGGGATGTTGTGATTTTGTGACTTTCTGACAAGCAAAATCAATGGAGAAGTCAGATTCACCTAACAACCGTATTACTAACTTAACAACTGCAGTGATTCACTTAACAACTGTGGCAAGAAAGGTTGTAAAATGGGCCAAAACTCACTTAACAACTGTCTTGCTTAGCAACAGAAATTTTGGACTAAATTATAGTAATATGTCAAAGATTACCAGTATCAGATTTTCCTTTGTGCGCATAAATGATGATTGTCTGGATCCAAAAGTGGTTTGCTGTGTTTTAGATTGAGTGCTCTGAGAAAATGCATTGTAAAATTGACTAGAGATTGAAGATTCTCAGAAGAAATTAATAGAACCCAAAGCTCAATTTGTAACATTTATTTGTAAATATGTTTAACTTTGTAATTAACATTAGTTTAAATTAAATTTGGAATAATGTGGATTTTCTATATTTTCTATGTTTGAATATTGAAGTTATTCAGTTAAACAAAAGTAGGTGGGTTTTTCATGGTTTTTATATTTGGTTTTTATGGTTTTTATATTTGCTTTCTAAATTGCCCAATGATAAATTATTTGTTTGATATTTCTGTTAACTCCTAATGGACTTTTTGTTGAACCAAGATTGAAAAGATTATGATTTTTGGATTATGTATAGATAAAGTTAGGCTATGGGAGAAAGATATTTTATTGGAAATTTTCAAAGAGGGCAAAAAAGTTTATTATATTAGCTTATACTAATAGTTTGGAAACTTTAGTATTAATAAAGCTTCTTTATTATTGTCTTTGTCACCTTTCCCCCCTCTTCTATTTTATTCCTTTTCATTTAGTTTTCCTTTTCCTACATGTTCTTAACATTTATTTTTTTCTTATAGTTTAGTATGTATTCATTCTTATTATTTTTATTAAAAGCTTCATTAAAATCATAACACCTTTCATTTCATTGAAATCATAACACCAAAAAAAGCCTTGGTGGTGCAGCAGACTAAAGTGCTGTTAAAGTAGCATTTAGCTGCAGCTGCCTGCAATTACTGCGAGTTCAAATCTCACCAGGCTCAAGGTTGACTCATCCTTCCATCCTTCCAAGGTAGGTAAAATGAGGACCCGGATTGTGGGGGCAATAAACTGACTTTGTATAAAAAAGAACACCGCTTAGAAGGGGCCAAAAGCCCTACTAAACAGGATTGCTTAACTCATTGTAAGCTGCCCTGAGTCTCCGGAGAAGGGCGGCATATAAATCGAACCAATAAACAATAAATAAATAAATAACATTAGTATAAAATACGGAAGCAAAGCCTAGCTTGTACTGCGTGATGAGTTTGAGCTTATTAGTCCTGGGAAACGGGATAAGATCCTTATACTTGGTAGTACAGTGGACTAAAGCACACTGTTATTAACACCAGCTGCCTGCAATTACTGCAAGTTCAAATCTCACCAGGCTCAAGGTTGACTCAGCCTTCCATCCTTTCTAAGGTAGATAAAGTGAGAACCCAGTTTGTGGGGGCAATCAGCTGACTTTGTATAAAATATACAAAAGTATGAAGGCTTTTGCTTAACGCATTGTAAGCCGCCTTGAGTCTCCAGAGAAGGGCAGCATATAAATCAAATAAAAAATAATAATAAAAAAATCCACTGTCATTGCAGTCACCTAGGTTTTAGAATCATGTCTTGCCACATTGTTGGATCTTATTTAACTCTGAATGAAGCTCAGGAAGCTATCACTGGATCTATATTGCTGTACAATTTCCACCCAGTCTCAAAGCTTCCCTTTTTAGGGAAGGTTATTGATAAGGTTTGCAGTTTGCAAGAAATGGATTATCTGGATCCTTTCCAGACCCTAAATATTGCATTTTTTGGCCTATAAAATGCTCTGGACTATAAGACACACCTACCTTTTGGGAAGGAAAACAAGAAAAAAAAATCTGCCTCTGCCTCCCAGCATCCATCCAGTATTCATCTGGCCCGTTTGCTGGGGCCCGTTTGCAGCAGCCCATTTGCAGCGGCCATTTCGCCGCTGCCTGTTTGCCACCACCACTGCGGCCCATTTGCCGTGGCACATTCACCACTGCTCGTTCACCGCAGCATGTTTGCCACCACCGCAGCCTGTTCGCCACCATCACCATGACCCATTCTAGAACAGCTGATTGGCACCACACCAACCCCACCCCACCCCACCTGCAATATTTGCTGTATAAGATGCACAGATATTTCCACTCTTTTGGGGGGCGAAGTGTGTCTTATACTTTGAAAAATATGGTATATCCAGAAGAATTGGACCCTCCATTTTTTTCTCCTATTTTATGCCAGGTAGGATACTTTTCTCAGATTTAAGATGAAGGTGCATAATACAGAGTGCAAGATTTCTTACTTGTGTGTTCCTTTTAATGTTTGCAAAGGAATAGACTGCCAATAGAAGAGAATTAATTAGAACAGGGTAGTATCCCTCTTCTACTTATGTTCCTTTTTAAAATGGGATCCTGTAAATTTTTTATTCACATAACATCTTCCAGCCAAATCTCCCATGTCAGAATGTAATTCCAAATAAGTGATATTTGAGGATATTTCTGGGGAAATAATGCCAGAATGGATAGAATAGAACAGAAATAGAAATCAAATCAAATCAAATCCCTATTACTAGGTTGGATCTCTCCTTGATTAGTTTCCATTCATTGCTTCTTGTCCTGCCTTCAGGTGCTTTGGAGAATTGGTTGACCCTCCCTCTTCCTTGTGGCAGCCCCTCAGATATTGGAAGACTGCTATAATGTCACCCTAATCTTTTTCATTAGACTAGACATATCCAGTTCCTGCAACTGAAAATGAAAAAAAAAAAACCAGGAAATGAAGAAGAGTTCAACACGATACACCTTTCTCCTGTGAAAGTTTCAGTACATTAGTACAGGTACATATTGATCTCAGTTGATTAATTAACCTCTTGATTTCTTTAATTTCTTTTACTTCTAAGCCACTCTCTTGCCAAACAATTTTGGGCAGCTTACAGCGTTTAAAACAATAAAAAGCAAACATTACATGAAAATGTGTTGCACAATTGTATACAGGTAGTCCTTGGCTTTCAACTGATCACTTAGTGATCGTTCAAAATTACAACAGATTTCCCCCCAAAAAATTACAGGCCACCTCACTCTCATACTCCATACAACCTGGTTTCAAAGTTATCGCCACTACAATGGCCCTGCCATTGTTCACCCTGACAACTGACTGCAGCAATGCTGTAACACTTCCATTTCCCCGCCCTGCCATTTCCCATGCACCATCCCATTGGACATAAATTTGAAGCTCAATGGACCTCATGTTGAGGAACAAGGACAAGCCACACATCCTTCACCATATGGTGGTCACCGATAAATGGTCACTATTTTGTTCTGCCCACTTGGGGTGACCTGTCAAAATCGTGAACTTGGGACAAACTGCTTTGTTTTGCTGCCTTACTGGAAGGCATAGAAAGCTACTGCAGCACTGTGTAGAACTGGTTAAGGCAGTAAAATGAAGTGGTTTGACACCCCTATCTATCTTTGTCCCCCCCCCATATCCTCCAGGCTCCCCTCTTCAGTCCAAGTAAATAAACCTAGAAACCAGTCAGCAGAAGCAATTGGACACGGAGGGCAGTTTGGTCTACTCCTCACAGCCACAGGGCCCGGAAAAACCCAACTTACCAGTTTGTTTCTTGCAGAAGAGCCTGACAAGGCAAGACTGGGCTTTGTTGCAGAAGCTTCTAGCTTCATAGCAACCTCATGCCATTGTTGCCAAGCAAGTAGTACTTCTCACAAGACTGTAGGAGGCTCCATTTTTAAAAGAAGCTTCCACAAACTCCACAAACAAACAGAGTCTTTTATAGTGTCACAAGTATTACTTGCCTTGGGAAACTCTTGGGTGTCCTGATGGAAAGTAGGACTCAGCCTATAAGCTGTAACTGCCCTTCATGTGTAATCACTTATGATGACTGGCTTCAGGATGGAATGGAATGGAATGGAATGGAATGGAATGGAATGGAATGGAATGGAATGGAATGGGG